>JBBPQH010001053.1:0-10333 GCA_038092475.1 Boletus tomentosulus | reverse complement strand
GAGCACGGCAGTAGAGCCCGTCGAAGTGATGAAGGTGGCCCGACGGGAGTGATGGGTAAGCTTCCAGACGCTCCAGGAATACTATGACTGTATGTTCCATAATCGACACTATGAAAATGTCAAACGATCGCAAAGCGACTCACCCCGCTGTTTGCTACCGAGTTCGTTAAGGTCAGAAGATCGAATGTCCAACTCGGTTGGGTCGCCAATCGGAGGCGAAGGCAGAGATAATGTTATCGAACTGGCTGGAGGCGTCATTGGATTTTTGACATCAACTTGGGCATCCACTAGTAAAACCGAAAAATCTGCGAACTTGCGCTATGTGGCCCGGATGGGTTGAGTCTATCAGTTGATGGATACTCCTAAAAGAACCGGGAACCGTAGTAGAACGTCTCGGAGTTGCCACACCAAAGATGACGTAGGCCAGTATTGTCTATCGAAGAAGTGTTATCCAGTTCCATATGACAGCTCCCCAATCAAGGCCTCATGAGGTCTTTCGATTGTACTTATGGTGATGAAGATCTACAGGGTATTGAGCAGTGGCCCACTAGGCGGGCTGGCCTTCATGTGTTGAAGCGGGACATTGAGCTTCAAATTAATTTGGAGCATACGTAACCCTTAGGGTAGTAGTACGAACAGGACTCGCCTTCCTTATCATCTTTCCAGCGTAGACTCGTTGCGCTAGGTATCACAAAGGATCTGGATGTTGAACTCAAAAACCCACTTGTCTTCGCGTCTTCACCCGGATGCCTTGCATAAGGTGGGTATGAAGACAAATGAGGGGTAGTACACGTTCTGTCAGGTCAGCGTTAAGAGATCTTGGATGAAGGCACCGAGTTTCAGGTTTGAAATTTTGGGCCTGTCAGTGTGACCAGGGCGATCAAAAGCACTCGCGGGACCGAGCATGTGGAAGGTCAAGAGGGTGGACGATCATGTTGGTGACGACATAACTGACCAAGTTGGCAACGTTAGTCCCCGCAATTGGTTCGAGGCCATGTGCATTGTGCAGTATCAGAGCGACAAGCGGACGCGTTCAACGGACTCAAGCAAGTGACATGGGGCAACTAGTCGTATCAGGAGTGGCTTCAAAAAGTTACAATATTCTCCAAATCCGCGTTGAATAAGAGAGATCCAGATTCAAATGTACAAAAGACGGATGTCAAGCACTCAAACCTAAATCCTACGAAGCCGTCGTCATCCGCTGGCATCATCAAAGGTCAACAGATGCAACATACCCGCTCAATGAGCTTTCGAGTGATGGGGTGGAACAACATTCGAGCACTGTAATACGCAGTGAGCGTCTTCACACGGTCAATCTTGTACACAGCAGTGAAGAGCTGCCTGCTGGTTTTCATCAGACCTTGGACGATCCCAGTGTATTTGCCGATGACCCAGTCAAGAACTGTCTGCGCATATTGTCTGGCTATGGCCGAGGTGGGATCTTTGAGAACGACAAGGTAGAACACCGTGCGAATCTTAGAGTTGGTGGTTCTGGAGAACTTGTAGAGCCCGTCGAAGCGATGAAGGTGGCCCGACGGCAGGGATGGGTAAGTTTCCAGGCGCTCTAGGAATATGACTGTATGTTCCATAATCGATACCATGAAAACGTCAAACGATCGCAAAGCGACTTACCCCGCTGTTTGCTCCTGAGTTCATCAAGGTCAGAAGATTGAAAGTCCAACTCGGTTGGGTCACCAATATCACGAGAGGCGTTCCAGCGATCAGCCAGGTCATACGCAACAGTAACAAGTGTCAAGTCGTACTTCAGCTCGGTGGGTAACGTAACCCCTTCGCCATAAAACCATGCCTGCATGATCGATCTCCATATACACTTCTCTACTTTGACACAGAAAAACTTACATGCCAATCGATTGTATCAAGAGCTTTGATCTTGTCATCTTGGCCACCGAAGAAGAGGTACAAATGTTCCCTCCACTGTCGAGTTGTGATGCTACGGCCCATGAATGTTTTCACGTATTCCCTGACATATGGAAGCAAGACATCAATGCCTCCCAACGTTCGTTCTGTGAAATCGTCGTCAAAACCCAAAGTAAACCTATACTTGGCGCACCAATGAGCAAGAGAAGGTTTGCACCTTTCTCGTAAGGAACACTACTATAGGCTGCGTCTGGATCCTCCCCAACTTCAAATTCGATGACTAGTCTTTGGTATTTTGGAATGGGTTCCAACAGCTTCAATGCATCTATGAGTTTTTTGTGACCAATGGCATATGACAGACCGCGATGTGCAGGGGTATATGTAAGTTCCAACAGAAGTCGTTCGATATAGGTCGTCCACCCTTCATTCAACCAGAAGTGTGAAGCATGAGCGTGACTGAAAAATAATCAGTTGACTTTACAACTAAAAAAACAAAAGGAACTCGCGTAACCCCATTTCCGAACCAGGAGTGGCTAAGTTCGTGGGTAATCACATTCGTAGAAGACCTGTCACCAGTGATGATCGCTGAGGGAGATTTAGAAATGCGCTTCAATGGAAATAATCAACTTACTGGGGGTAATGAAAGATAGGCATGGATTTTCCTAAGATGCATACATAGAGTTCTGCAGTTTCCCAGAGGAAGAATGTCCTACCATGCCGCCATACGGGAAGGAGTGTGGAAGTATGAGTAAATCATAGACTCCGAATTCGTACGGGCCTATGAGGTCCTCAGCAGCAATAAGAAATCTGAAAGTTGATGCACATCAGTAACATGGTCAAAAACGTTACCCTGAAATACCGAGGCGTGTCGTCGCAAAACTCATTGAAGGCAGCCTCTAGCAACTCTGGCTCCGTCCACACTCCGCTAATCCACGTCCTTCCCTCTGGCACTGCAAAGGGACGATAATGTAGATTTCCAGCGGCGATGGCTAAAAGATAAGAGGGAATGGCCGTATGCTAGAAATCATGGCCTCAGCACACCTATATGACTTGAAGAACGAAGAAGTGTCAACTTGTTTGTATTCATAAGTGACAGCATCTTGTCCGATGACCTTTCCACCGTGTGGTAGGCCATCCGATGGTGGTGATACGCGTTGGGCAGAAAGGAGAACCGGGAAGATACAAGTTACTTTTGCATCGTAAGTCTAAGGTAAGGGTAAGCTCGAGCACGCGTGGGTTGAAAGTTCGTACGCGCCAGCTTAATAGATGGTGTATCTTGAAACACGGAAGTGAGTAACTATCCGAACAGAGAACCGACAAAGTTACCTTGCAAAGGAACCAAGCTGCGCGCATGGATCGGATAGCATTGACTGAACAGGTACGGAAACTTCTTGCCTTCCGTCAGCCTAAACACGACCATAATAACACTGGGTGGTTGCCCGATCGGTATCAGATCTATGGGTGACATACTCTTTTCCGAGCCACAACAATGCGGGACAGTCTTCAGTCGTCTTGTACGTGATCTTCACGGAAACGTTCCCCCCTACACGAGTGAATGGGAGGGGGATATGGAGAGCAGACCCCATGACTGGATGCTCCGGATCCAGTCGTGGCTGAGTGGACCAAGCATAAACCGCAATCGACGTGAGGAGATGGCGACGATGACAAACCTTGACGATATCACCATTCACCTCCACTGATTCAATGTCCAACACACGCGTGTCGAAGCTATGTCAACCCTGCCTGTTGAGCTTGCCAAGGTGGCTATAACAATTGAACATACATTACCTCAGAAACGTCTACTTTTGCGGATAACTGGTGTGTTGCTGACCCATGAATGCATTTTTTGTCGAAATCGATCGTCCAATCTAGGGTCAAGTTGATCGTCGCAATTTGCGTGTAGTTGGACTGCGATGTAGGATCTTGTAGGGGGACTTCAGCCATCGTGATTGAGATACGAGATCAACGGGCCTTTCAAACCCCGGAACGCGTCTACTTATATCGAATCCCACGTTATCATCTTCCATGACCGTCCTACAACCAAGACCCATTGATAGGCATTGTCAGCGATTTGACCACATTGAACATAGAGAGACCTGCCAATGGATGTTTATCCCAGAACCCGCCCAGACACCAGGGCAGAGGTCGCGATGCTCTGACCAGACTCTCCAGTTGAGGCCCGAGTTCATTTAACCATGCCTATAGCCTCTGCATGATTGCGCTGAGCTTGTGGACGTTGAAAAGGGACCACTGCCTTTAGCACGGTGTCGAGTGTAAACGAGCTCGGATGCGAGGCTC
Organism: Boletus tomentosulus; assembly: GCA_038092475.1. Taxonomy (NCBI): domain Eukaryota; kingdom Fungi; phylum Basidiomycota; class Agaricomycetes; order Boletales; family Boletaceae; genus Boletus; species Boletus tomentosulus. Next base: position 6,157 of record JBBPQH010001053.1, on the reverse strand, counting down.
GGGCTGGCTTCCGCCAAGCAAGAGGACATTGTGTCTGAAGCTCATAACGGATTAGCGCTATTTTCGACCTCGGGTTCTAGGACACTTCTACCACTTTGGTGGACAGTGCCCGACGCGAGACTATACTCGACCTGCCATGTCAGCCAAGCGTTTGGTGTATGGATAATCGTTCGGGTAGTAGATTGAACAACTGGCAGTGGTGAAGCCGACAGGACACAGGGTGAACAAGTTGCATCACATTCATCCAATCTAAAACAGTTCTTGAGAGTTTCGAGAGCTATGTCGAGGCGAATGCATGATGAGTATTCAAGCAAGTCTTAGTCAAAGTTACAAACACTTCAGTTTGTTACACACGGTTCAAGTCATCCCTTTCGGTCGGACGCTAAATGCTAGACTCTAGTCGCCATGTCCTCAAGTTGCTTATCCTTGGAATCATATTCCACATCGTGTTCATCGCGTCTGTATTCGACTGCTACTTCAGGAGCCCCGTCGTTCATGGAATGACACGCTATGGGTCAAACCCTGGATTGTCCAAGCGCCTCGTGCTCATTGTGGGTATGGTGCATTATGCAGCCTATCTGGCGTCGCTCTAACACGCGTTGAGCAGGTGATGGCCTTCGGGCTGATCTCTTGTTCACCCCAAACGGATTTTCGTCAAGTAATTCTACCATAGCGGTAGTTGCTCCATACCTCAGATCCATTGTGGAGAAACGTGGTGCCTTCGGAGTGTCCCATACCAGAGTACCAACGGAGAGTCGCCCAGGACATGTCGCCATCATAGGTCCGTCATCAAAAGTCCCTCGTATTCTATCTTCACATTCGAATCCATAGGAGGAATGTATGAAGATGTCTCAGCAGTCACAAAGGTCAGATATGAACGTGGTTCTACATGGTGCAGATGACTTTAGCATGCCTATCACAGGGCTGGAAATCCAATCCAGTAGGAATTCGACACACAAAAGCTGACCGTATTACTGACGTCACCCTCAAGGTGGACTTTGATTCAGTATTCAATCAATCAAGTCACACCTTCTCGTTTGGGTCACCCGATATCCTGCCGATGTTTGCCAAGGGTGCTACTCCTGGTAAGGTTCGCTCATGGTGCTATGATGAGGAAGCAGAGGACTTTACAAAAGGTTGATATAACGCCGAGGGATTTAGTCACGGCACTTAACAAATCTCCAGATGCGACTACTCTCGACACCTGGGTACTGGATCAACTCCATGTATTATTTCGAAACGCGTCAGAAGATGCTACGCTGAATTCAAATTTGCGTGAGGACAAAGTGATATTTTTTCTGCATCTGCTAGGACTAGACACCACCGGCCACTCATACCGTCCTTATTCCGAGGTGAGTATAGCCACTTCACTGTGGTTCACTACACTCAAGCATTCTAATAGGAGTATATGAACAACATCCAAGTGGTGGACAGTATCGTCCGCGAGACAGAGAAACTCTTCTGGGATTTCTACGGGGACGAGGAAACAAGTTTCGTATTTACAGCAGATCATGGTATGTCTAAGATAGGCAATCACGGAGATGGTGGTGAGGCCCGCTTGTTCTCTTGTAAAATCGACCTTCACCGCCTTTTTCAGACCCGGACAATACTCGAACGCCACTTATTGCGTGGGGCAAAGGTATCAGGGGACCTTTACCTGATTCTTCACCCTCTTCGCATGATGACTTCTCGCAGCCATGGAAACTGGAACACATACTCCGGAGAGACGTCTCTCAGGCGGACATAGCTCCTCTAATGGCGTCACTCATTGGCATAGATTGGCCAGCGAACTCGGTTGGTGTTCTCCCTGATGTAGACCACACACGAGCTGGCTTCCTGAAACCTCATGGCGGAGAGGAGTCCCTTGCTCACATGGCATTAGTCAATACTCAGGTCTTGTTAGCGCACTACCGCGTAAAACACGGTACGTTCCCGTCTGCTAGTCACCGAATTTGGATCCTCAGCTTTCCAAGAGCTCAAACAGGCAAATGTTCTGTTCTATAAACCATTTGGTCCTCTCGAAAGTGTGGATGATTCAGGAATACCAGCCCGCATCCGAAAACTCGCATCTATTGAGCAATCACTAATGGAACGTCAATGGAAAGAAGCGCGTAGACAGTCAACGCAACTGATCGATGCTTGTTTGGAAGGCTTGCGCTACCTAGAAACGTCAGCTTGCTTTATATTCTGTTGTGTTCCGATCTGACAAGATAGATCTTTAGCTATGACCGTCTCTTGATTCGCTGTATTGTCGTCGTAGCGTATGTCGGATGGGCTGCATATACTTCTATTTCCCTCTTCCCTTCCCTCGCTACCCCATCAGTGTCCGCTACCTCGAACCGGTTTGTTGATGCATTCACTCTTTTGACATTACTTGGTTCTGCGATGGCTTTCTGGGTACAGAATTCGCCATGGACATTCTACGTTTATGTTGCCTTCCCGTGCTATTTCTGGAGAGAGTTCTGTCTGCGAGGGGCACCTGCTCTCTTCAATGCTGTATCTCAATCTTCTTTCTCCTCGCGACAGCTTTGCATCTATGGACTACTTGTGGCCGTCTCGCTTCAGAGCATGGTAGTACGTGCATTTCTTCGACCCGTCCTCATGGTTTATGGACTACATTTCCAGGCTGCATATACTCACCGCTCTATATGGAGCGTCGGTTTTGTTATCATTGGAGTCTTATGGCCATATTGTGCTTGGTCATCCTCAACGCTCTCGCAGAATTGGAAACTTGCCCTGCAGTGGGCTTGTAGTTGTCTAGTCACTTCTGTCTTCCCCCTCCTTCCAGTCGACAAGGAGGAAAGCCTCGTGTCCATGTAAGCTCCAAGTACTCGTGCTTGCATGGATGCTGACAAGCTTTCAGCTTGTTTGGTGGCGTCGTGATGCTCCTCATGGGTGCTCTACAAATTTGGTCGTCCGACTCAGGTTCAATTCTTAAGAATAGAAAAGTGTCTGCTGCTTTCCAAGTGAGCGAAGAGTTTTTACGTATGATGCTCAGCTCATTTGCGGAAGATGGGCCTCATCGTTATGATCATGGTAGTCACTGCTAGTTCCGTCGCCAGCTTGCAAGCCAAAAATGGATTGCCACCCCACAATCAGATTGCCGCATGGACGATTCTCAGTACGTATTTTGGCGATCATGGTGCCTTGTTACTCACATCTTGATCCGGGTAGTCATATCGTCACTATACCCATTCGTGTCTCGAGCGCAACATTCATCCCCAAGGTCTAAAATCATGACCTTCTTCCTCGCGTTTTCTGTTTGTTTCATCGTGCTTTCTATTTCCATTGAGGGTCTCTTCTACTCAGCTTTCACGTACAATTTACTCTTGTGGATAGACGTTGAGGCAGCTGTTCGGAAAACTTCGGAAAACAATGGGTGCGGGCCAAAAGGAGTTCGATCATCCGGCTATCGCTTCCAGGCGGACGATGTGCGGATAGCTCTGTTTTTCCTATTTTTCGTGCAGGTCGCCTTCTTTGGGACTGGAAAGTATGTCAAACTTGTGCAATGTTTGCTTGTCTCTGATGTTGACTTGTCTCACTTTTAGCGTTGCATCTATATCGTGAGTTCTACTGGATGCCATTTTTGGCGTGATGTGTTTTCATATCCCTCCAGTTCGTTCTATCTAGAGCCTGTATATCGTCTCGTGCCTGTATTCAACCCTTTTTTAATGGCTGCCTTATTGGTTAGTATTTTAATTTTGGATCTGTTCAGCTACTAATCGGCCTGTACAGATATTCAAGATCGTTGTGCCATATGTGATTCTATCCGTGGTGTTTGCGACTCTGAACGCCCGTTTGGGTCTACCTCCATTTTCCCTGTTTCTCGTAGCATTGACCCTGACGGACGGTATGCATAATATATTAACCGTGACTGCATTTCTGATCACGTAGCTAGGAATGACGATGACGTTCTTTTTGAACGTGACAGATACTGGTGAGAAATGCCAGCCCCCGCCCATTTGTCAACTGATGTTGGCAACAGGATCCTGGCTGGAGATTGGGCAATCCATCAGCTTCTTTTGCATTACATCTCTTTTGTTGGTGTGGTCAGGTGGCATCTGCGCAACAGGCGAGTATCTTATGGGGGAGACTTTGATCCCCGCCGAATCCATAGATAGAAAGAAGGTAACATAGACCCACGATGATCGGTAATGTGATCGATATTCGGAAAATGGACGAGCGCTATTCGATTGGCTGCATTTTATTTTGAACGACAGGTAGGTCCATCTTGAGGCGGTCGCTGATATGATGATCCGCCCAGTGTTTCACCTCATGATGCATCCGGATGTCATGTGAACGTATGCGGACAAATTATCTTCATTCTGACAGAAAGCACCCGTACTCGTACAAGTCATGTTACTGACGATCAAGCGACGAGCGACACATGGAGAAATCGACTCATGTACATTGGACAAAATGGGAAATCAATGGCTGGACGTCAACGCTTTCTCCAGCACTGCGGACCGACAACCAAGTTGGAGTCAGAATAAGCACCATCTCCTGTGTAACGACGAACCGGTGTTGTAGCTGATCTCGGAAGGATCTGTACCTTGAATCTCAAATGTGATGCCGTCTAGCCTTCGCCTGAGAGCCTCTCTGGAGGCGGCGAACACCATCTTCTCTTTAACTCTGGCGATGTCGGGAGACCTGACGAGGCGGGGAACGTCAACAATTCCTCGTATGCTACCCCAACGGTCACGCACCAAGAGACGAAGCAAAGCTTGCTCCGCTTCCCCTCGCCCTCCTTCTCAAACTCGAAATCATAGACCGCCCAGCGACATTCGCCACGCGGCAGATCCTTTACAAAGTCTTCAAAGTTGGACGCATCCGAGGTCTTGTTGACGACAATTTCGGTTTGGGCATCATTGAGGCCGTAGAGGATGTATCGATGCTTTCTGCCCAGCTTGAGTTCCTGGTAGGTCGTGATACACAAATCTGTGGGTTCGACGCCGGATGCCTGCGTGGTTTAGACAGTGGTGAGCATCGTCGTGGGCGACGTCGGGCTCACCATGGTGTTTGTGGGTGTGATATGTCTCAGATTAGGGGCTACTAACAACTGCTTATGAACATTTCGGTGAACAGCCCTCAGAGTCACTGTGCTTGCGGCGCAGGCACTGCGCATTTGCGCGCACAGTACTGGGGACAGCAGATATTGATATACTGACAAGGTATTTACAGGACTTCACTGACACGCGCTTCGTTCCACAGCCCGCAAAAAGCACTGTGCCTTCAAATTTCCCATTATCGACGCCTGATCTGTTCCATCTTGCTCGCCACCTCATTGGCCGTTTGACGTGCGTCAAACAGCCCGACACCTTTGGAAGGCGGAGCCCACCCGTCTGGTATACGCTCCTCCCCGTACCACTGTTCGAGCATCGATAGCGGCACCTGGCCATCCTCCCTTTTGAGGAGCAGCCAGCACAGCGCAGCCTCGCCCGTGCTAATCTCCGAATGGACATGGTCGAGCGGCGACGACAGCCTCGCCTCCCTGTCCACCCGCAGCTGCGCAAACGCATCGAGGTTCAATCCCTGCCTCTCGTTCGCGTGCGATAAAAAGGACTGGAGAAGCTCTGGGTCGACTGGGATAGGGGCCTCGGCATGGCCAGGCTGGGCATCCCCATGCACGAGGGATGCATCGTGTTCAATCCGGTTGTGGAGCGCAAGCTTGTCGAGGTCGAGGCGCAGGGCATGGCCGCACAGAAGAATACCAAAAAGTGCCAATAGGGCTGCGAGGGGGAACGACAAGTTATAAACTGAACGGACGGCTTGTATGAGTTGCCAGAAGCCAATGTCCTTGCCGTCGTGGGGCCTGTGGAACTCTGAGTCGCCTCGAAACGAATGGCAACCATGGTACTTACAGATAACTGTGGTTGGCCAGCGCATTGAGGGCGGGACAAGGAGAACGTTTGTCGCCCCGAGCAGCGGCCACGAATGGACGACGGCTAATAGTCGACATTGTAATGGACAGAGAAAAGCCCCTGTCTGACATTAGCCTCGTATCTCTTCCAATTGAATGGGTGGCTGTGTAATATCAGTGCCCTCCGGGCATACCTGGACCTCAGGGCGGTTCGTACGTCTGATTACATGTAGGTACGTATGTGGCCTTTCGGGTTCTCATTTGTTATAAATTACAACGGTTTCATGCAGTCTCGGA
>JBBPQH010001052.1:0-10334 GCA_038092475.1 Boletus tomentosulus | reverse complement strand
TGGGTCGTTCATCACAGTGATGAGTTTGTGCGCTTGGTAGCTTACTCGGTCGCGCCACTCCTCATTCTCGCTGGCGTTTACTCGCGTGTTCGGTGAGTACCGCGACTTGGTGAAACTCTATGTCGGTCCTCATCGCACACAGCATCTCCAAGATGAAGTTCTTCTAGTTCCTGATGACTCGTGGTTTTTCTCGAAAACGTGTATGATATTGTCTATGCAACCCTATGTAGCTTTCGAATCCATCTGTTCTGTTCAGCCCGAAACACGCTTCGAGTCCGCAGAGGGACGCTTGGGCACGGAAAGCACCTCGGACAAGAACCCCGGCAAGAACCGCTCCAGCCTCGCCTGCGTCGCCGTCCACATGGTGCGCTGCTGTTCATCACGTTCGTCCTCAGCCGCAGGCGGCGGAACCAAAATCCCAGTCGCGTTCATCACCAACACCACGTTCTTGAGTGATTCCGAAACCGCCTCGTACTGCACAACCGTCAGCACACGCGCCCCAACCGAAAATGCTTTGCACGCACCAGCTGTCCGCTCTTCTCCGCGCTCATCAGCCGGTCGAGCAAATCCAGAATCTCGATCCACACCACCCGCACGTCCGCGTTCCCCCCCGGCGCGACTTCGAAATGCATAAACGCCTTGCATAGCAGTGCGCTCGCGCGCAGCCGCGTCTCGGACATGCCCTGTGGGTCGACCGCGTACACAGGTAGCTTCAGCAGCTCGTCCAGCATGGGGAACAGCACGCTGTTGAACATATCCTCGACTTGGGCGTGGTCCGCGGCGTCGTAGACGAGCTGCGGGCCGAGCAGGAGACGCTGCAGCTGGTTGATGGCCGTGTTGCGTACGAGTCTGGCTGGATTCGTCGATTGTCGCGCGAGGGAGGAGATGAGGGGTAGGCAGTAGGCGCGCCAAACTGTCAAGGCGTCAGTGTGCACTCTACATGGCTGACAGACGCGTCACCTTGCCCGGGTTGCAACTTGGAAGACTCGGAAAATGGCGCGATGACTCTCTTCAAGTCAAAGACGAGGTCGATGGCCTTGCGGCCGCGATCAATCGGAGGCGAACTACAACAATGTTGGAGTGAGCGTCAACCGTTCAAGAGAGTTGACTTACTCGGCCGGGGGCTGCGGCGGCGTCCGACGAGGCTTGAGTGGTGGGAATTGTATCGACGTCCCCGCCGCGGTAGCGAAATCGTCCAGGGTAGACAAGAGCCCCACAAAGTTGTCTGGCGTGATTTGTTGACTCGATCCATCGGACGCGAAACCCGTGACGAGGTTGAACGTGGACCGAGCCCCCTCGGGGTTCGAGATCGTCGAACGGAGTGTGGCAAAGATGACATTCCACTCGGTTTGCGTGCTACGTCAATCGTCAGCAACAACTTTCCCGAGGTAGAGGTCATGGCTCACCTAGCCGGAGGTTTATGTTGCAAAATCAAGCCCACCCCTGCTACTACGTGTTCTGCAACAGAGTTGGCAACAGACAGTGGCAAATTAGCGATCAAATCAAGCGATATATAGAGTTGATCGCGCAAAGTATCCTTGATTTCAAACACGTCGGCATTGGAACGCGTTCAGATGGACGCGGACTCACTTTTTGAGCAAGGATCAACGCAAGGCGCAAAAGTGCAACAACCGCTCGCTCAATGAGTAGCACACTATAGTGGGTTGAGCCTGACAAGAGTGCCGACAAATGCTCAAAGATCACGGGCCTAAAGTGTGCGTCATTCACTCTTGGATATGCATATAGTCGTTGGTGAGACTTACCAAAGGTCCTCGATATACTGGGTCGCATGGCATGCAATGCTCACCATTGTCTCCAAAAGGAAGACAGCAGCAGGATCGTAGGGTAAAACATAAGTTCCGTCACTCGGGGATGCTCCGCTGTACGAGCTCGCACCATCGTCAAATTCTTGCTTGAGCCTGGCGATAGTTCGCTCGTGCGCGAGCGCCTCGAGAGCTCTAATAGCGGCGACGAGGGCCTCCGAGTCCAGCTGCCTACACAGCAGTCAAGCCATCGCATCGTCACCCTCCAACACGAAACTCACATAATCTGCGCATAGAGCTCGTCTAGACGACAAGATGCTATGCAGTCTATAGTGCACAACGTGCTCTCTACCTCTTGATCGGTGGCTTCGGGGACAAGGTTGTCAGAACTTGTGCTATAAGGGGTCATGAGGTAAGATGACAGGGCCGACAGCAAACCGCCGTCACTCCTCGAAGTTGGCCTGGACGGGTGAGCGCCACGCAATGGTATCATTGTAACACCTCCAAGGAAATCCTCCATTTGTAACATCCGTGTCGGCAGCAAGGAATGCATAAACAGGTTTTCAAACATCTCGAAAATCTACGCAGGATCAGCGTTCACGGTTGTGACAATGGTGAGCATACAAGCTTACTTGCGTCCATCCTTCACGTAGAGCATTGCCATTTCCATTGACAATATTGAACAAGACCACTGCAGCCAGTTGCCCTCTGAAGTTTGTCCCAAACTTGACAGACAGCGAGGAAACAGTCACGGACTGTCCCTCAACCTCAACAACTGGGTAGTTGGGAATATGAGCAGAGAGATTCTCGGACAATAGGCTGGTGGCCTGAGAAAGTGAGACAACCACAAAATCAAACACATCCGGGAGATTGAAGTGTCCTGCCAGCGTAGCGCATTGTCGGAATCCTGAAATTGCTCGCTCAATCACATATTCGTCATCAAAGGTGATAAAGGCATGAGCGATGGCAGATATAACCGGTTTCCAGACAGTTTTGAACATGTCGAAATCAAAGAGAGACGAGTTGCATATCATGAGTCGTCCTGCAAATTTCACTTAGTGGTAAACACTTTTGGGAAACTTTGGGCGGACCTGATTGCCGGGAGCGGGCAAGCAATTCTTTCCATGCATATTCAAACCCTAGTTGACCAGTGTGCTCCTCCGGCATAATGATTTCACGCTTGCGTATCGAATCGTAAATGTGTTGCTGGGGAAAATTAGTCAGAGAAAGTGGATAGGGATAGCGCATACCAGGAACTCGGGTGAAAAGTCGACTCCGCCGTTCTGACCCCTCAGGTTCCGCTGATAGTCTTCTATTGTCATCCGTTTCTGGTATATTATGAGCCACTTGTAAAAAATGCAACAAGGTTGCACTTGCCCGAATTTGCGGGTTGTGGAGATCAGTGTTCAGCATGATGATCGAATATGCGAGCACATAGACAGCATCTTGGATTTTAATTTCAGCTGAGAAAGCGGGTATCAGCAATAAAGTGAAAACGAATATGCCCATGCTTGCCTGGTTTTGAAGCGAAGTAAACCGACGCAAATGTCTCAGCGATACGATCGATTTGTTGGGATTCACCGGGAAGTCTGAGAGTTTCAAGCATCTCCCGCATGGCGTCCACCATTGGTTTCTGGGGACAGAAGCATGAGTAAAACCACATCTGAAGAAGGGAAGGAAGTCACATCATGGAACTCGAACAAGTTCATGAACTCTTTCAGCAGCTCTAAATTGTCTGGCTTGGATAAGTAATCCCCAAGGAGACGTTTATCTAGACGAGTAGAGCTTTTGAGGAACTTTGCCAAACTCTTTGCCCGAGAGACTTCTGGGGACAGGTCCGAGTATATGAGCTTGTTCTCTTCCAGGAAAGCGAGTCCAAGCTTGGGTTTCGAATTGAATCGGGCTGCCCCTGTCAATACAAGCTTCTTCTTAGATTTGCTTTGCAAGAGTTGCTCCGGTGACTCAAAATCCTAAGGAACAATGTCTGAATGCATTGCGGAGACAAGTAGCACATATCAGAACATACTGATTGCCAGGCTTCACTTCCCTGCACTCCAAATGAGCATATATAACGAACCACAATGAGACACCCACCCCTTGCGCACGCAAAGCCACGTCATTCACGAACGCTAGCAACATTTCCAAACAAAGGTACTGCGAATGCAACTGCTGTGCCTCCAAAGCAGACGGGTAATCCCATGCATATACTCCCTGTGAATGAGAATGAAGTATTGGACAGACGATAATGCGCACCAAACCGACCTTTGTCAAGAATTCTATGAGGCGTTCAAAAAGATTTTCGCAGTTGATGTCACAATCGTAGTTGGTGTAGAGATCAACCATGAAACTGGGATGTCGCGAAATCTGACTCAATGTTCCCAAAATCAAGTCACGGGTGTCACCGCGAGCGGGTTGTACAGGAGGGCGGGAAGGCACAGGACTGCCTTTGTCCAGGTCAAGTTCCGTGTCGACAGGTCCGAGATTCGGAGTCGAAGTAGCAGAAGTGCCGGGACGTGGTGAATTCGCTTGGTACTTCTTTGTTGTATTGGATCTCGGGAGAAGAGGGGTTGCCAAGCGATCGATGCTGAAAGCTAAGAAAAGCTCCTGTTGCAACTTGAGGTGCGGCCGCATGGTCTCGAACAGCGATGATATCGTTCGCAGAGCACCTTGCAATACAGCAGGGTTGTCGGACCGCGCAAGCTGGAAAAGATATTTACATCCAGAATCTAGAATCAGGACAGCAAGGGACGGATAATCTCCTATTCTCGTCCCGCAGGCTTCAATGGTACTATTCAGGATAGTGAGAGCAGTCAACCTCGTCGAATCTGTGTGAACTTGGTCATTTGGATCAAGGATGTTCACAAGGACACGAAGAAGTTCCAACAGAGCAGGGAGCCCATCTGCAACAGACGACGTATGAGAACCATTCGGAGGACATTTGTTTAGACCTACAGGGTCTGGGCACAACGATAGATTGGACATTCCCTTCCGTAGTATGATTGGCTGGATCGACTGTGGGGCCTGGTGTTACAGTATTCGTTTGAATGGTCTCTTCTTCATTGTCACCTGGAGTATCCGCGTTGGTTATCACTTGACTATTCAGAGTCACGTCTGTTGATACCGACAGGCTAAGTTCCCCATGCTGGGGGTCCTCTTCGTGAACTCGAAGTTTCGCTTCCTCTGCTGCGGGGTCAAATGCGTGCAGGCGCGCAAATATCGTCCGAGCGATAGAAAGCATCGTTGATTCAGCAGACCGCCGTAGGACCTCTTTGTTGTGTTCGTCAGGGAAAAATGAAATCACGGAAAATGGTGCTACAAACCACTCAACCTCATCTGACAGCACGTCGTCAACACCGTTTCTAGCATCTCGCAGATCTCCACGTCGCCGAGGAACGCCCCCACGCTACTGCCAACCATACAGTCATGGATCACCGTCATGATTTTGAGTAGAACGACCTCGTCTCCCGACGAATCACTCGCTTCAAATTTACAATGCGATACTGTGCTGCTCAGTTCGACCAACGCAATCTCCAGCTCGATGGAATTGGATGAGATCAATCCACATACGAAGAAACTGTGGAGTGCAGAAAGCGCGGCAGACGTGATGGGGCCAGTCGAGATTGGAGAGCGGATGATGGAAAAGAACGGACCGAGAAGGACGGGGAGAGATATATTCTGGATATCTAGAGTATCATGAGGCATGAATCCTTACCACAAGTTCGACCGACCTTTTGCACCACGAACAGTACGCTTGAGTTCCTGAAAGCCGGCCATTAGATCTGCCTCTGGAGACACTCTGCTTGAGCGCTGGGTACGATCTCCTGGGCTCGCTCTTCGAAGACCGAGATCTCTTGCCAATGCGGAATCCCGAGCGTGCAGCGTATGAGCTGCAGAGGCCCAACGCGAGTTCTTTCGCATGACCGACGTCACGGCAAGTATCTCTGAGAGGAGAACATGCTTTTGAGCTATTCGCGGCGTCGATTCGAGATTTGAAGAGTGCATAACTGTTCTGGTGGAGCCACGCGCACCGTTCGCGTGATACGTGTTTGTTTATTTTACAAGTCTTTGCCAAACAACCATCCGGTCCAAATATGGCAAATTTACAACTCCAATGCTCGGACACTTTATAATTGCAATATTTACTGTCCTGATGGTTGGCCAGCGTCTGCCCGAGATGCCATCGCAGCCTGTCCAGCCGCAGTTGCTGCCAACCGGGTTCGCTTTCGCTCGGCCTCTTCAGTGCCATCAGCATGCTTGTTAAAGACATAGTGACAATGAACCCACCAGCTTCTTTCTCGCGTTCAATGTCGCTGACTATCCCCTCAATTTCTGAAAGCTCCAAACTCTAAAAATCCAGTTCGGCCTGTAAAATATTTTTACTGGATTCAAGGCTCACTGTGATCTTGCCATAACTTTCCATCACACTGATCTCGATATTCTTCGCTCCAGTTTGCACGACCTCGAGAAGACTCTTGACTGTTAGCTTGATGCTCTCCTCACGCGTCATATCATCTCTGTGGTTCTTCTCCAAGAACTCACGAACTGTTTTGGATGATCGGCCGATGGCATTTGCCTAAAAAGTCTAGGAACAACTGTCGCAGAAGAACTCGAGGAGACCGCCTACCTTCCAAGCACTGTAGATACCACTGGGTTCAGTTTGATACAATCTTGGCCTGGTGTCCTGAGGATCGAAACCAACGATCAATGTTGAGATCCCGAATGGACGCCTTCCACCCGATTGGGTGTATTTCTGGTCACACAAGGAGTTCAGGCTCCTGCAAAGATCCATAAAAGTATGCGTTACCTGTTGGATACCTGCGATGTGTCTGGTGATATATTCCACTGTCACTGGGTCTTCTACAGTGAGTCGATGGCTTTGACATTCTATCCGCGCCTTGTCAATGAGGACACGACCGTCAGCGGTCAGACCTTTGAAAGGCATGAGCCCGAATCGATCGATCAGGGATATAATATAATACCAGCAAACGCCAAACAGATGTGATCGTCAAGCATCACGACTTTGCGAACTGTACGGGGGTCTTGAAGTTGCAGCACGGATTTCTTCTCGACACCCAATACCACGACATCCTTGCCTCGTACACCAACCTAACAGCAAAGGTAAGATAGGGTTTACTGGAGGTGTACGAGAGAGAATCACCGCGCACGTCCCCTTTCGAACGGCTTCGAGTGCATACTCGACCTACATATAGCTGATGAGATACGGAGGATCGAGGATGACGCGTATGGACAGTACCTGGAACAAGTGACCGTCGGGGGAGAATACGGTGAGTGCTACAGTACGATATTAGTGCTTAACTTGAACTAGAAAAGTGCTACTGACCGCGATCGTATGACCTAGACATCAGTGAAGATTACTTGAAGGTATGAACGCGCGTCCAAAGCTGGCGTATCCCCAATCGCTTATGTAATCTACACTCTGTCAACACTGCCACTACCGCGTTCAGTGTTACTAGGTGACAGGTCTGGTGGCATGTCGGACGACGAAATAGTAGAAATCTTAGACAGGAACACCGTAAACGCAAGGTAATCTCTCCTTGTCTTTGACCGTATCCTTATCGTTGACACGTCAAAGCCCTTCTGGAAACAACGACATCTGCCAACTCTGCTCCCTCAACCTAAATGGTCTGAGTGTCGCCGAAAGAGGGGATCACTACAGGGAACACACTATATCCGGTCGGTCAACAGGTGCGCCCCCAAATATCTCTTGTTTTGACGTTCGAGCTTGACGCGTTTGTAGCGTTACGTTCCAAACGTGTAAAGCCGACACCCGCTTCCGTGGCCTCCACCTCGCAGCGAAAAACGACTCCAATGAAGTGCAGGAAGAATGCAAAGAATGTTGCAGAAGCAGGTGTTTTCTGGTACCCTACACAGGCACAGGCGCCACCCGATAATTATACACCCGGTAAGGCATTTTGTGGCAAGGTCAAATTTAACCCCTGAACATAGGCTCGTCAGGTGTACTCTCAATTTTGAAAGAGGCACTGAAGCAATCCGTCAAGAAAAAGGCAACTAAACGCGCTGTTTTATGCTACGAGCGGACACCTCATATTCTCCGTGAAACCTTTGACATGTCCTGGGGTTGTGGGCACGTTGACTTTCTTGACTTTGGAGATTGGGCTGACTGGTTTGATCGCGGTGTCGCCAGATATCGTAACTTCTTGATGACATGTGCCGCTCTCATGGACCAGCAAATCCAAAATGTCTACTTTCCCCACCTCGACTCTCCATTACCTCCTGGCGTACGGAACCTACAGCAGTGGATACAAGACGCTTGGGAGCATGGTAACCTTACATCAGTATGATTTTGAACGTTGGTACTGATACAATTTGGTAGGCTATGATGAAATCGGTGCCCGTGAGCTAGGTAGATTGGTAGAAACCAACAAGAAGATTGGGACGAGCGGTAACGTCTAATGATGTCAACCAGACGTTATTTCCTGATATGGACCACTAGATCTCTATGTTGCCTTCACTTCTCGCAAAATCCCGTAAGACTCATGAAATTTTGTAGTGACATAGGATGATAACTGAGTGGGGAACTGGTTTAGCTGCGTGCTTGTGGATTTCGACATCAAAGAAACCCCCAAAGGTTTACCAGCTCGAGTTGTGGATGCATGTCACTCATTTCGATTTCACAGGGTTTGATACACTGATCGACTGGGTTGTCAATTACTTCACCGAAAAGCCTGAAGGAGATGTCAACCAAGTTCTCCGTGGCATGTCGCCTGTTGTGGCCACCCAAAAGATGCCTGTGATAATGCAATTCAATGGCCATTCTGTGACAATCGTGGGGTATGAACTTGGGAAAAATGACAAGTACAACCTTCTTGTGTTTGATCCTTCTAGGTGACGGTTCTACATCATGAACTCATGAGTCATCGATAACTGATATAACTAAACAGCAAAATCCCTGAAGGGATTCGTCAGGCTGCTCGTAATGTGTCAATTAGTGCACGTTGGGTATCATCATCATCCCTTTCGCCCAGTAAAGGCAAGCGCCGTGAACGATCGAACTCCCCTACTCCAAGGAAACGATCACGTAGGGATCCCGAGGATATAGTCAGCATAGGGTCGGATGACGATAAGAGGGATGATGCGCGTCGAGCTTTGGACCCCAAGTCTACTGTGGACCCAGACAAGGTCATCAAAACATTCAGGCTTGGTGCGAAGTATAAGTTAGTCCATTTTTTGGCTGCATGACCCGCTATTTGACCTAGACATTGTTTCAGGAAGAAGCAAGAATGCCAACTTCTCTACTTTACCTTGGGCGATCCCCTCACGGACCAGGAGCAAGAGGATCGCAAAGTCGTTTTTGCCGAGTGTTAGTTTAATCTCATTGTACATATATCCCAGGTGCATTAATACCATTCGCTTCGCAAAGCTATTGCGAATCTGAGCGTATATTATGATACAGAAGCCACGCTATTCTGACGCGCCGCGGGTGTGATATCGGATTGGGTGGCTTCTGAAAGCGGAGGTAAAAACAATGCGGTCACCGCTGACCTCACGGCCCTGTCCCAGGCTTCTTGTACACGATATCCCCCTGCCCTCATAATACCTTCTCTGTCTGCTCGTACAGCTTCGCTGTAGATGTCATCGTAGTTGTCTTGTAGGATATACATATCCTCATATGCATACAGATCGTCTTGCAGGGGGACGTGTGGCACGTCGGGAACAGTGGTGCTTTGCGCGGCACGCGAACGTAAGAGTTGTGCACTGCTCTTGGTCAGGGTAGTGGCACTGCGAGCAGATAACCGCTTGTTTGCCTCTGCACGGGATTTTGCGATGATCTTGGCAGCATCTTTAGTGCTCGTCTCCAGTCGATTGATGATTTCTCGTCGATCTTTTTCCTTCTCCTCGCGTTCCAGTTCCTCCTCTTTTCGGGCTTCGAGTGCACGTTGTTCTCTTTCTAATCGATCTTGTTCTTCCTGGTCTTTTAGAGCTTGGACGTACTGTTCTTCCCGCCGCAGGTTAAGCTCGATTAAGGATGCGTTCTCTTTGCGATATCTCTCTATCCTGGCTTCGGTTCCCGGGATGTCAATATCGTTAATGAGATTGAATGCTGCGTTCAAGTTGAATCATGAAATTCAGAAACAATCCGACACACATGTGCTTACTTATATCCTCGACTTCTTCAAGATAGTCATTGTACAACCGAAGGTCGGGAAAGTCTTGCCTGCGTTTGTTAAAACTACAAAAGAAATCTTACGGAGAGCTACAAGCTGCAAGACGGACGGACTTACTCTTTTGCTATACGCCTCCGTACTGCAACTTCCTTCTCCACTGTAAGGTCCTCGAACGTTTGTGGGGAAAATGCTAGCTTTCTGAGGATCTTGTGACATATCGGACACGGTGCGGGTCCAAGAGTGAACAACCGATCGATGCACGATTCGCACCTAGATGAGGTCCGGATGAGTTATAGAAACCGGACGTGTGCAACACAGGTACATTTTGTGATAGCACGCACTCACGAGCAACCGCAGCTTTGGGTTAAGATATCGGTCGGATTTGCATACAGGACACTGATCGTCCATGGACTGCCATGATGCC
>JBBPQH010001051.1:0-10337 GCA_038092475.1 Boletus tomentosulus | reverse complement strand
CCGCGCGTAAGACGTGCTTCATGCGTCTGAGGCAGAGCTGAACCTATCTCGTTGTGCAGTCCCCTAATAATTTATCTCAAAGTTACACTAACTACTTTACGACGCGTGGCTAGGCTGCCAACAACTGCCAACAACTTAGTCTTCAACCTATTCGGACTCCAGTCTTAACAGATACTTCCGTCCTACTATTGCACCGCTCGCCGAAAGGATCGTGGGCCACCGAGTCGTAGCCTTGCTCGCCTGGATCATAACTACGGCAAGTAAGTTTTTTTTGACGTGTCCACCGGAACAGTAATACTGGTCCATTCACGGAGATTGAACAGCCTACTCTTCAGTTGCGTTATGAGTCATTCCGAGATACAACCAATATCACACTCATTGTTAGGGTCTCACTTGGCCGAAGGGTGCCAACACGAAAGCGCACAAGTCCATTGTTGATCGACAAACAGAATATCTAGTGAAAAAACCACAACAAAGGGCCACGAACTGAGAAACAGGTTTGTATGTAATGGTCAGAACATCTACGGAGGCTGGTAAGCTGGATACAGAAAAGGATATTAGTTGCGACCGAAATGGATTGGAAAGAGATTGCTTACAGCCTCGATGTTTCAAGAGAGCGATGTGATGACAGCACTAGTGCCCCTTATGACCTCCCTTCTTGCCCTCCTCCGCAACAGAGCGTGCGTGCCCCTTGTGGGGGTCCTTCTTGTCCTCCTCCGAAACAGAGCGTGCGTGCCCCTTGTGAGAGTCCTTCTTGTCCTCCTCCGCAACAGAGCGTGCGTGCCCCTTGTGGGGGTCCTTCTTTCCCTCCTCCGAAACAGAGCGTGCGTGCCCCTTGTGGGGGTCCTTCTTGTCCTCCTCCGAAACAGAGCGTGCGTGCCCCTTGTGGGGGTCCTTCTTACCCCCCTCCGAAACAGAGCGACGGAGAGGATCATTCGTGAAGTCGACCGCGGTGTCGCGCTCAACGACGTCTGGTACGACCGCCGCCGCGGCAATGCTGAGGAAGAAGAATACGACGAGAGATTTTGCGAAACGCATGGTTGAGCAAAGCAATAGCAGTTGGATGTGAGTTAAAGAGTGGAATAGACGGGTGTTTCGACTGAATGCCCTGGTGGTCTGCTCGCAGCGTTCAGCCTTTTATACGTTCCAAGAAGCGAGACGAGTCGCGATTTGCGACAAACGTATCCATAATAAAATAAAAACCGCAGCATGAGAACAAAGAAATATCGGCTCATCGTAACGCATGTAACAGTGAAATATGCAGGCGCATTGTTTGGGATTGCTCCATCCGACGGTCATGTCCTCCATAAGATAATTTTAGGTGTACTTCGATTCCCAAAGTAGCATGACAACCTCTCCCGGGCGGGTAGTCCATTTTCTGAGACGTGAAACTCAGTGCTCGATAAGAGGTTTGGAATGCTCAATGCCGCTTTCTCGAGGTCGTATTCCGCGTACGATCACGAGCACGTAGCAAGAGGTGATGATAGAAAAGGAAAACACGCACATATTTTGCGAACTGAAAGCCTTGCGTCTCTAGGTTGCGCCGGGACTGCGCATCGTGCGATATGAGGACATCATGGTCGAATCAAGCGAAGTCTTCGGTCAGAACCCTCGAATCTAGTTGATGCCATAAGTTGTACGGCTGCCTTGTGAACCTTGATTGTATATGTTGTTGTTGCGAGCGATCTGTGGTGTTTTATCATCTCAGTATAGTAGAGAAAGGTGGCTTCAAGAAACCCCAGCTGAGGTACATACTTGTCAGTGTCATAAGCGCAGCAATTATTTCTTCATCATGTGAACTGCTTCCAACGCCGATCTTGACTAGATTAGGAAGTTGAGCCCAAGTACACACACTACCCGCTTTGGAATCTAAAGCTTTCATATACATCGAGTATTGATTGAATTCACGTCGCTGCACCGCAGAAAGTGGCTTGGGCACACGAAAATTCGACAATAGGCATTACCCCTGGACGAATGCATGAACTTGTTCTGGTTTCAGGTTTCACGTATTGGAGAAGGTTACAATATCTGGAATGATGCTTCCTCATCTCCGACCCCTACAAAGACGGCTTTTCTCATGTTCATGCCAGGCGATACATATAAGTTGACGACACATGAAATGTTTCAGTTCAAAAAATAACGGTTTACTTAACGGCATCCGGTGTGATAGAAATGTTGTCCGCAGTCCCATTTGCGTCTGTTATTTTTATCCGTTTATTCAACCACTCTCCAACACGATGGGATAAACTGACCGAAATACACCTGGAACGGAGGAATAAGAGGTGCTTGAGCACCCCGCCAGACATCGCACGAGTCGCGACCCTAAAATGTGTAAAACCGGGCATGATGACGGGGTTTAGCCTGCTTGGAGGGGTCAAGCTTTCAAGCCCGAACGACTTGTTAAGCAAACTGACTTATTTTCAGGTATAATGAGAGTGAGTACCTACTTAACTTTTCACTAGCTTGAACCAAGCTTGAACGTGTTCTTTGTGAAATTCTGGTAGAGGAACTCACTGTAAGCGTGGTATCAATCGTGATAATGGTATATGGAGAGCGACCTTCTTGCAGCGTCTACCAAAAAGAAGCATCTAGCCTTAAAGACAACTTGGAGGAATACAAGATCGAATGATTCGCATTCCTCATAGACGGGAGCACCTCGTCTCAGGATACAAATGGAGGCATGGTGTCCATGCGCAACAGCGTGCTGGTGTCACGGAATGGGAACAGATACCTGATCGGGCTCAGAAGCAATCTTGTGATAATATGGAATAGGGGAGGTTACGATGGTGGTCGAATTTACGGGATAGCATCGGGGGCTCTGAACCGGGTGTGGCAAAATGGCGAGTCCGGGAGATCGAATGACTCCGAGGCGGCTGCCTATGTCGTGTTTCTTTTCCATTGGCCGCTGCTGTGTCATGGAAAATCAATCACTTATCCCGTCGTTTGCTTCTGTTCGAAAGGACATGTATGAATTCTTTTACCTCATGCTTGCCCTCGAATAGAGGGCACACCAATTCAATCCCTCTCTAAGCTTTGCGCTCGAGTCACCAGTGAGCATGGTCGGTAGAAACTTGTTCATTTTTAGCTCTTCTCTGCAGTTGGAGTGCAACACTGCCATCCAGGCTGCGGCGGGTGTCATTTGCACTCCGATGCGAGAACTCCATTCGATCCACAATTGATTATGGGTGAAAGGACCGCAGTCGCAAGTCAGGCGTTTTCTCCTTCTGTTGCTCGCCTGCAATGGTTTATAAATAACATCTCCATCTTCGGGGAGGGGGGAAGGTGGAAATATCGCGTATGGACCGGTCGAAGCCTACAAATGAGCTTCTTTTGGAACCATTGTTGTCCCGGAGTCGGAAAGACACAAATATACTGTGCTGCGCATCAGCTCGTTTATCGATGCGAGATGGATCACCTCGTCCGGACTCTCTTGGTCTCCAACGGTCGTATGACAAGCAGATAGGTACGCGAATTCCGGATTCTCCAGGTTGCACTGGATGATACGCTGGATTGTGAACATTCCGTCGTAGAGACCGGATGCAGACTCGAATGGCCGCTCCTTGTTCGGGAACCCATGACAAGCGAAGTGTACCCGTTCTTGCTCAGTTCGTTGGCGACGCTGAAAACGCGAGCGCCCCTTCTTTAACGCTCTTGAACGTCGCGATGGCATTGAAATGCCTTTTGGTGTTTGCCAGCTTGATACCGATGGAAGGGAGCTTGCTCAAGCGAGGGGCTTATGCTTGACCGATTGCAGCGAAACACTTCTTTTTAAGCTCAGAGTTCAGTGCGTCGGACCGTCTGGCACGAATGAGGGCGGTCAAGGTTGTGGTGTAAGACGAGATATAGAGATCTGAAACACTCTTTTGGCCAGTTCTACACGCTGCGGCAGCGTGCAGAGGCAAAAGAGAGAACTCCGCGGTAGGGCACCACCAAATGCGTGACTGGCGAGGAGGAGGACATCGATGATAGGGAACAAAGACGCCTGGCACTCTGCGCGTGCCCTCCGTCATCTCCGGTAGGCAGGTCTTGGACGGGGTCTCCGCTTTGCCCGTTCTCGAGAGCTCGTGTGGGTGATGATGGAGGAGCTGAAGATTCGCTCACGGTCCGTCGCCTCATACTGACTGTGGACGGTGCGCCCGCTCTCATGGTAGTGCTTCGAAGTGAGTATCTATGCATTTTTTCAGTATTTTTGGTAGAATGATTGCTCTGAGTATCCACGACGAGATGGGAATGGGTTGGGCCTAACCCCGTTGATACCACTAATACCCGGTGTGGTCGAAAGGGAGAAAAGGAAAGAGTTTTTAAGAATGCTTGGAAAAATGTAGCGAGTCTGTAGTGGCAGTAGGTAGAAGAGGTCGACTCATCGGTGAAATGCTACAAAGGGCGCTAAAGCACACACCCGCTGCGACCTCTCCCGCACAACTCGTCTCTGCTTCTCTTCAGTGCGCTCGCACTCACGTTCCCGCCCGAGTGTCCAAGATTCCCGCATGGAAGTGCCAGTCTAAGGTCCAAATGATTATTTCTTGAGCCCGAAGGTCCAATTTGGAAAGACTGGGAGGACGGACCGTAGTAGGGGCGATGGGGGCTTTTTTCTTGGTAGGGTGGCACCTTGGTTAGGCTGATTTGGATTGCGATTGCAGAACGACGACTACGACGAGCAAACTCGAGTGCCCAACACTGCCCCTTTCCTCGTCAGTCTATAGACCGTACGCATCCCGACTGAACGCGTGTACCAGGTCGAGGTCAGGAAAAAGACAGTATGATTGCGACACCCGACAGTATCTTGGTTATCGGATAGTACCGTACGAATACTCTATTCAAAGCAACTATGGGGCCCCACTGCAAGTATCATGACATCCGATGGTCGAACCAAGCTCTTCTAGCTGATGTCTCGTTATGCGAGGTGGAAATTCTACTAAACGGCTTCTTGTCATGACCCTCCCTGGTCACCATTGACTTCCACTGGATCGCCTCCGCTGTAGGACTCAACCTTCATATCATTCAGGCCAAGTTCTTCGTTTTGCTCCCAACTCCTGTCATATATCTCAATTGTCATGTTCGGATCTGGGTCTGGTGCATATAGGTTTTGTAGATGTGAATTCGCCAGAGGATCGTCAAGGATAATGGTGAATTCTCGTTCGACCTTCTTGATCTGGGCATACGAGATGATGAACATGACATTGAACACGCTGATGACTGTAAATTACTCAACTGCATTCAGATCGTCCAAGAATTTTTGGAATTTTTTGCGGTCTTCTTCTCCAACTGTACTCGAGTCGCCTGCGAAAACCAACTTTTCGGAGAGTTCTTCGTAGACTTGATTCAAGATTCCTTCCAGGGTTGTGAATCGTCCCCCAAGTGTTCCATGCTGGAGGACGAGGTCTATTTCCGGTATTATCAACCCTCCCGTTTCACTCTAGAGAGATCAAGGGCCGTCACTTTGCGCTGCTTGATAAAAAAAGCTGCTCCCAACCTTTAGAATATCTCTCCCCAGGTCCTCTTGGTCAATCACTTTCAGGATAATCTTCTTTCCTTTCTCCGAGATCGCAGAACCAGATTTAACCTCATTATCTCTGTATCCACAATGCTCGCAATTCGTTGACATAATCAGTGTTTCCTTACAACATTATTCGTCAATTCTTTCTCATTGTTAAGCCGATGCTACTTACCTTGAAGTACGGAATAGATACATTCTTCATTCGGGTCACGAGTGGTCGACCACAACGAGGGCAAACCCCGCGGAACTCAAATATTTCGTCGTTCTTGTCGTCAAATCGTTCGCTTTCTGCTGCATCTTTCACACTCGCAGGATCCTCCTCTGTTGCACCCTTTCCCTCTTCTGGCTCGGCCAGTCCTAATTTAGCTGCTTGTTCAAGGGTCCGAGTGTAAGCTTTGAAAGACCACTTGGGATCAGCGATGCTCCCGGCAAACTCGAGGAACGAGTTCCCAGACGGATCATCTAGTGTGATCGTAATATCCCTCTTGACCGGATCCCCTTTGAGCTTCTCAACGACGGGCTTGTCAGATTCGACATCCACGTCCTCATCATGATCATCAATGACCTCCCTGAGTCCATCGATGATTTCCTGAATCTTGGCATAAGCAGCCTCGTTTTGTATTCGTCTGAGAGGCTGGTCTCCACCGAGGTCGGCGATAATTTCACGCAAGAGACCCTCGACGGTCGTGAGCTGTCCCCGCCCGTTGGGCGGCAGCGTCAACTCGAACTCGGGAATAGATATCTCACACGCCTGCGAGCGCACGATCTGGCGATTCAGATCGCCCCGATGCAGGGCCTTGAGAGTGTACGTCACGCCCAGCTCTGTAAACGCCCGTCAGCGGTATCAAGTGGCGAGCGCGAACGGCGCACCTCTGATGGTGTCGGCACTCTGTATCTCGTTGTTGGTCGCGCCGCAGTGGTCGCACCGGAAGCTCATCACGATGACCTTTCCAAAGTACGGAATGGAGGTGAGCATCAAGCGGGTCATTCCCTGCGATCGGGATCAGTGCGACGAAGGGTGTATGGATAGGGAACGCGCCTGTTCTTCGCATCGCATGCAGAGAGATTCGACCTCTTCGAGAGGCCGGCCTTCTTGGACGTCGCCATCGGCGAGGGTGTCTTCTAACAGACCGTCTGTCTGTTGCGCGAGGTGTCCGATGGGTGGAAAGAACTGGTCGTGGGACATGGTTGGGATGTAGCGTGTTGGTCACAAATTAATGTTTGACCTCCTTTACTGCCACCATCATCTTCGATACGGTACATCGACGCGATCAAACATCTACTTATTGCGTTCTACAGTAACGATAAGCATCTTTGTCCTCAGGTACTAGACCAAAGTATCAACAAGGTCTATGCAACTTGACAGAGTGCGCAAGACGATTATGCGGTGTTAAACACAGTATTTTTCTTCATTTTCTTCCTCACTCTGCGTGCTTGACTCTGGGTCGTGAGATCCGACTCGTTCACCTTCCCCCAGAAGCATCTAGACAAGTCGATCACACGTATGTGTCATGATGACGGAACAGTTTGAATACTATTTGTTTTCTCAGGAAAGCAACAGAGTGCGAACATCGGCCTCTGTCAGACACAAACCCAGCAATGGTAATAGGACCTAAGAGAGTTTGTGGATCGTGTTGCTTGGGCTTACTGACTTCACCTTCTGGCAGAACAAAAATTGAACGAGATCTCACGATCGGTTTACTCCATTGGAATGCACGCAGAAGCACAAGGATATAGTGCCCAAGCCACGTCAAGAGGCACGTGTAAGTGGTTTCCCGACACCGACGAATACTTACGAAAAATGGCAGTGCGCCTGGGAATCGCCCAACGTTCTTGGTAAACTGGTATCGCGTGCCACGAGTTACTTCCGTTAGTATGAACCCATGATAGTGATCAAGGCACTCCTACCCACAAGGGTCGGCTGTGCCGACCAGGGACCTTGCTGACGCTGACTTGCAAGTTGCAACGGTGAATATGGCGCGGCAGAGCACGGTAGTATGACTGTATGAGTCTCAGTCCATCGGCCTTACGGACCATTAATTTCTAAATTCAGCAACTGTTTGCTCGTGTTGTGAATCTGCAGCCGAAGCAAGTAATGCTGTCAGCAAAGTATCACTTTGAGTCAGAGCGACATTGAATTGTTGGTGCCGACGGTCCGGATCAACCGTTATCAATCGTTTTGCGGGACTTCAATCGCTTTCCTCCGACGGACATAGCATTGCATGTCAGAGGGTCGCTTGATTCGTACAACCATACGAGGTGCGCTGATGCAATAGATGTGAAGTTAAGTAAGAGAGCCGAGAGTTTTCTTGCCAACCTACCAATGACTTATCATACCTGACCAATGGATCGTAAGTTTACCTCACATGATATCTGCTAATGAACATTTGGTAAAATTTTACATTGCATACAATGGCATGATAAGGACTTACATCAGTTGATCCGAGTGAAAGTCGGAGGGGGCTGGCGCTTTGCTCATAGTGGCAACTATAGAGCCCTTGCGTTTCAATGGAAACGAAAGATAAGATACGGCAATGGCTGGAAAGTACAAAGTGCCCTCAGTGCCGCCCAAGTCACGGACTCCGCTCGCCGGGTCACAAGTGAATGATAACGGCAGGCGAAGGCATGCTGCAAACTGGTTTTCCTCTAACACGTACCACACTCCCAATCGTTAATAAGCCTTGAACGCCTCGGTGTCGTGCCCGCATGGACACCGATTTCCTCTTTTCGTTGTATCATGACGATTGGGTACGCAAGTATGTCTTAACGTTTTAATGCGGACTTGGTCTTGGTCTGACGTCCTTGTAAAATCTCATAGGTTTCTTAGTGTCGCTGGCTACACTTGCCTGGTGTATGACCACGCCTTGACTTTTGCCCAAGAGGTGAGTCGAGATCAGCATGTGAGAAATGACAAAGGCAATGTCCTGCATACAGGTTGAGTTCATCTGGCAGCCCCGGTGGACGTTCACCAAAGCAATCTTTCTTTTAAATCGATATGGGAACCTCATCTGCCAGACAATTCTACAAATTGTCAAGTTGATCGGAGTACCAAATCACAGTGCAGAGGTGGGATCGATAGCCAAGCATCCGAGATACTTCACTCACCCTCGCACCCTAACGAATGGATAGTCTTGTGATTTGCCCGCCTTGTTTACGGCCGCGTACATGGTTCTCGCCATGGAATCCATACACAGTGAGTATAGTCCACGGTAGATTTTTCCACCTTTCTTCTCAATTTTATTTAGTTCTTGTCCTTCTACGGGCCTGGGCAATCTGGCGCTGCGACAGATGGGTAGCCGCGATACTTATCGGGAGCTATTCCATTTATTTATTACTTTACCTTGTCAAGGCAATTTTCAGTACCATGTCTATAACCAGTGAGTCTAGTCAGCTGCCATCGACTTGGTCGCATCGTATTTCTATGCTGACATCGTCTGCTAGTTCTCACATTTAACTATCCTAGTCTTCCCGAGATTTGTGTAACGGCAATCCCACGTAGGTGTCTTTTGAGAAACCTCGTCTCATCGCTCTGATTTTCTTTGGCATAATCTCAGAAAAGATGGTATGTATTTTTCATCGTGGTACACAGTGGGTGATCAACTCACCCCGTTGACTCAGTGGATGCTTTGCCTTGCAAAGTATGTCCCCTGACGAAACGACCCCAGAAATGTGTTTTCACCCTCTTGCTTCATATAGTATGTGTCAAGACACTGCCGTCTTCATGGTTACAATGATATCCCTCTCCCGACATTGGAAAGCTACCCAGAATCTATACCCGACTTCTCCCCTGTGCTGCCTCGTCCGTGATGGTAAATTGGGACATTTTGCTGATGTTAGGCGCATACTTATGGTTCAATGTAGCCGTGATTTTATATATCGCTGGCGTCTCTTTTCAGGGTTTTGGTGCTGTGGTGTGGTAAGTCATCGCTTCTGGGTAACTTTGCATGCTAAATATTTGTGCTCGCATGGTCATCAAGCATCTTCTATTCATCTGTAAGTTTTATATCCTTGTCCACAGATGCACTTACACGTCCTAAACCCTCGTGTCACCGGCTACAGAATCCAAAAAATGTCTTGTTCAGGACGTGCGTCACGCAGCCTTGTATCATCTCGATATACTCTCTTGACGAGGTCACATCCCCTTAGATTCGCTTTGAACCTATTTTCGATCGCCGGTCAACGGTTTGTGCTCAACCTCCATGGATTCGCGGTTCGGACGTACGGGTCACGTACGCTGAGCGCCGAGGTGGATAGGCAGCTTCAAATGTTGAGTGGTACGGAGCCGCTGGAGTGGTGGAGCTCCGGCATAAACGCAAGCCAATCGGACGGCTGTCGAGCAGGCATCCAGTTGGTGAGTTGTATTCCATTTCTCAGGATTGCACTTGATGTGACACGTACTTTTGTGACCTGCCCCATTCCCGTGCATGCCTCCGCAATAAAAACACGTTTCTATCCTCCACATTCTTTCTCGCTTCCCATAGCGTACAATGTCAGCAGAGAAGTGATCGAAATCGGGTTTTGTACATCAGTCTTAGCATACTCTCGGATACACACACATATATAGTGCTTACATTCCTTCTGCAAACGCATGGTACCTCGACCCAATTGCCCAGCTGAGGCCCATGAGTATGAGTTGCTCGCCCCTCTTACCGTTGAACGGTTGAATTCACCCCGCTCAAAGTCCTTCGTCCTAGACACAGGGACGCCAATCCGCGCATACAATATTGGCAATATCCAGACTCATGTTGCACCATCTGAGCACCAGGCTCTGGTAGCACACGGTCGAGTTGATGGAATGGATCAAATGAATCGTCTCTTCATACGAAGCACCTCATTAGGC
>JBBPQH010001050.1:0-10342 GCA_038092475.1 Boletus tomentosulus | reverse complement strand
GCTTATTTCCTTTGTGCAAGGGAGGATTAGACAGCTTAGGGTGGGTGCTATATTTTATATATATAGAAAGAAGCATCCAGAGTTGGTCCAGATGTATAAAACACTGATCTTTGACAGATCAGTCATAGGATTTGCTAATGCTATATAGATACAGGTCGTCTTAGCTATCTTCACAGAACACAGGTATATTCCCCGCAACATCAAGCTTGATGTCAACACACTCAAGGATAACTATGATAAATTAGAGTGAAGCCTGAGGCACATTACAAACGACGAGTACCATGGTCCAAAACTTGACGGGATGCTCGAGGATTGGGCAGCACTTGGAAAGTAAGTATTATTTTACAACTTCATTTCTTGATTAATCACATCCTGTACAGGACTGGCTACTTCAACGGCCATTGTCACGTACAATGGCAATGATGAAGCCTTCATAGTCCTTGATTAGTCACTATGTAGTACTAGCATGTATTCCCCATCCCGAAATGTGAGTATCATGGCCATGTGGTCCTTCACAGTGTGGTACAATCGGCACAGTGGGAGCACAGCGCACTACAGTCAGCACAGTGGGTAGTACAGTGAGGTACAATCAGTCTTGTCAACGGCAATCTGTACAGCGCTGTATGCAAGGCCGACAGGGTCTGTACAGCGTGATACAGTCGACCTTGTCAACAACGATCTGTACAATGCCGTATGCAAGGCTGATTCTCAATAATTCCCACAAACATCATATAATATGTATATTCAATAATCATCCACTTGTGAAAAAAGTCAGATATTTTTCAAAATATATGATAATATAAAGAATTGTCACAAATTTATACATTTTGTGGCAATTATCAGGTTGAGGTTTTTCCTGATGCTGGGACTCTGTACATATGTAGCCCCACTTCATATCTAACTCCCCCAGCTCACTCTCCACACAGTGTCAACGAGTCGTTGATGCCCGGCACTGCCGAGCATGCTTGTCCCTCAGGTTGGCTGTCCCTTCTAGCCTTTTTCTGGTTTGAAAGGTGCAAGTCACACTATCCTAACCCGTTCACCTTTTAATTGGCTTGCCTCCCAGCCTGTGACTTATTTTCAACCCCCACCCGCTCATCCACTGCTCACCCATTTCATAAATGTAGTCATATATTCTGTAGTAAATACAAATTTAATATATATATATTTCGTATCCTGAGCTGTGTCTGAGTGACCTCAAACTTATGTGCTTGCCATGTTAAATATGCTTGCCCACAGTGTTGAACTATGTAGTATCTGGTAGTTAAGATATGTGATGTGTTTACTACATAGCACTACAAGTGACTCATGGAGTCTACATAGTTGGCTGTTGACTACTATAGTACTTTTTTTTTCAGATGTTGGAGATCTTGACCACATCAAACACGAAATGGCACAGGCAAGAAGTCATTGAGGATACCAGCGATGATGATGCAACAGGGCTGAACGAGCCCCAATGTGGTACCTCTGAACAGTAAGTGCAATACATACAGTATGCAACTGCTAACATGTCCAGAATTCTAGGTTGGATACTGACCATTCTGACCAAGAGATGGATGATGCGGCATACTTCTCGCATTCGTCAACCCCACCATTGAGTTCTTCTGTTGGCCCATCTAGTGACATGGCTGCCGATGATGACATGGATGCCGAGGCACCCCCCCAAAAGTGTGCTTGTGTACAGTCTCTGAGCGACGATGATGAGCCACAGGTAGTCTCGTCTTCTGCTATGGCTCAGCAGCCTAGGAGGGATGGGACCCCTCCGAGTGTTAGGAAACCCAAGGTGACAGGAAAGGATCACCCACGTCAATCTGATTATGATGCAGCCCTTGCGCCGATTATCAAGACTGCCATTGAAGTTTATTGCGCACTCTTACTTACTGAAAACCCATACCCGAAACCTGAGCAAGAATGTCATTGGGCAAAAGGAGCATGGACCTTGGCATGTGCTCACCATGGCATCCGTCTTGTCACGCTTGAAGCTAGGATTTCTCAGCTAGTAAGTGATCAGCCTCGAAAAGATGTGTGAAATGACCATTGGTTTAGATTGCTCAACATGGCACCCACCTCCGTGGACAGTTCAAGATGAAGGCGCGATATGTGGTGGAGGGCGCATTTGCATTTGAAGCTAGTGCAGATCCAACTATCATTGCAAGGAACAGAGATCTGGTACAAAGCCTTCTGGCAGACACTGCTTTTACTTTCCGTGTAAGTCATAGTTCAATTGGCATGCATGATTGCTCACTCTCATTTTCAGAGCCATGGTGCGTTGCTCGATGAGCATACTGGACTGTAAGGTTTGATTATCGCCCTTGTTGTCCTCAAGATCACCTGCGTGAGATGAACTGTGTAGGATTCACGCTATGAAGTATAGAGGTACAAGATGTAAGAACGATGGGCACGTCGCTAGGCGGGCCCAAGTATTTTATACTACGAAGGGTGCATGTGATACTCAGTATCACATGCACCTGTATATCAAATATACAACTTGGGACGTATAGCTCCTTACATGGACCTTATGGTCAGCCAGCAATACAACACGTCATCAATGAGGTCTTGTTCAAGAACAAGCATGACAAAGGAATAAAGTGGTCCCGTTACTATGACCTATTCCCTCGTGCCAGATTTGCACTTGCAGTGGCTGCAGTACATGTTCTAGTTAGTCAAACACAGTTACTTATTGTTGTATCAGATCCACTGTGCCATTGATGAGTGGGCACAGGGCACACAGACGGGCATCAGCTTTACTGAAGATGAATATCTCCAATCTACGAAGGCCATATTGCTGCACTCGAGGACTTTCACACGGAAACAGCTGAATTCAAGTTGGTTGACAAGCTGTTACAGAATGTCTATGATAATGGATGATGAGCGCTCTGTCTACGCTGGTGAAAGATACTAATGTTCATGTAGTGTTGGTGCTAGAGTCCCGAAGGGTAGTATCACTGGACCAAGGAGAAAGGTGTTGCTGAGCCATGTCTTCAGGAATGCTATTTGTGATTACCAATTGGATCAATGCAACATTGATTAGATACCCATAGAAGGTAGTAGTACTGGAGTCTGAACCAATACTATCATTGTTTGTTTGTGATGCTATGTCTGATATTGTGTGCTACCAAATGGTGATCACTGATAAGCTATAGTATGTAGTCTGTTGTAGCACTATATAGTACTTTGTAGTCATACAAGGCCAGCTCAAGTAGTTACTATGGTAGGATGATGTACATGACACACATCTATGTTGTAATACATATGACATTGTAGTAAACCTTACTGCTATATAGGCACTACAGATATGGGAGAAGCCTACAGGTACTACTAGACTATATCGTCTACCTAGGACTATGTAGACTTTGTGAAGTTTCCAGATGTAATTCCTTAACCATAATCCATTCATTTTCTTCTCTTGGAAATCCTTTCCATTTCATAAGATATTGGATCATGTTTTTGTATCATCTAAAGTCTACTATTTCTTCAATTTCATGTTTTGTTTGTCCTTTAATGAGTTCGGGGGGTGGAGGTGGTTTATTTTGTTGTGATGTGAACTTGCCTTTGTGATAGGGATGGAAAAGATATTCGTAGAATACTGGATGTATATTTCGCCAGGTTTTATCAAGTTTTAGTTGATATGATGCTAGTCCATCTTTTTTGAGTACTTCAAACAGACCATATCTTTTGTCATCAAGTTTCTTTGATGGTCGTTTAGTTTGGATGTTTGTTGACTCTAAAAGGACAAGATCTCCTGGTTTATACTCGACTGGCAGTCGAACTTTTCGATCATGAAATCTTTTCATATTGCACACTGCTATTTTCAGCACTGATCAAGCAAAAGTTCTGATTGTTTCTATTTCCTGTATGAATGTATTCACAGTGGGATTTCTTTCTTTCCCTTTTTGTGTGTATCCTGACCATGGTTGATGTCTGTAGTTCAGAAGGAAGGGGGAATAGTTTGTGGCAGAACTGCTATTTTGGTTATGTGTGAATTCTGTGACAGAAAGCCATTCCACCAAATCATTTTGTCTATGATTGACGTAGAGTCGAAGATATTGTTCTACCCATGCATTAACCCTTTTGGTTTGTCTATCTGTTTCGGGATGATAGGCAGTTGATGGGTTTCCTTCGATCTGTAGCTGGTTGTATAGTTCCTTCATAAATGATGACACGAACTGTGGTCCTCTATCCAATATTACTTTCCTTGGGATTCCATGAAGTTTAAATATTTCGTCTCTAAATATTTTAGCTACATATTGAGAAGTTATGTCCATAGAAATAGGGAATAATCTGATCATGTTTAAAAATCTATCTACAATTACAAGAATGCTGTTCTTTCCTTGTGATTCTGAGATTGGTCCTACAAGATCTAGAGATATAATTTCCCATGGTGTATCCGGAATCTCATTAGGATTTAAGGGAGTCTTTTTCCCTTGTTGATCTGTCTTGGTTCATTGATATTTATCACAACCTTTTACATATTTCTTTATATCAGCTCTGATGGTTGGTTAATAGTATTGGGTTTTGATTAGGTCATGGGTTCGTCTTACTCCTGGATGGCCTGCGAGCGGATGGTTGTGGTTAAGGTTTAGAACTTTTTCTTGCAGTTTGGGATTGTGTGGGATATATAGGAGGGTTTTCCAGTAGATAAGGTTATTCTTTTTATACCAAGGTGAATCTTTCATTTCCAATCCTCATATGACTGTTAAAGCCAGTACAACTTCTCTGCTAACTCCAGAACTCCGGAGTTATAGCATGCAGAAGGGACATTTGGCTTCACTGTATATGGTGTGCCCTTGTCAAGAGTTGTGTCCCCGAATTTGATTGGAGGTCGGAGGTCGGAGGAGAGCTAGAGGTAGCTCGAAGCAAAGGACAAAAAGTAAGGAGTTGTAACTTAAGTTGATATTTGAACTAAGGAGTACATTGGAGTATCTACGAGTATTTATACGAAGGTCAAGAATGTAATTAGTAAAGGGTTAGTAAAGGATTGGTAAAAGATTGGTAATAAAATGGAGATGGGGAACTGATAACCGGAGCTGTGTCTGGGTGGCGTATAAGCCGAAACTATGTACACAGCTTAGCGGTGTCAAACTGACTAATACAGATAAAGGGAAACTTAAACTGGAATAAGGTCTGTCAATCTCTGGTCATGTCTCAAGCAGAAACACTCCGGAGTTCATACATGAAAAACGTAGTTCATGAAGAAGCACTTAACGAAACTGGTATGTGATATTTACGAACTCTTCAGTTCAATATTGTTTGTTCATTACCATTGACTCAATCATCTCTACTTCAATAGAGTGCACAGCAGCATCAATGTCTTTCGATTTTGATTGTTTTTGTGTCAAATTCCAATTCTCCACCTGCATCGCAGGAAAGATCTCCACCGATTCACTGAAATGAACAGCTTTCAGTTTTGACTCATCGGTTTTTAATGAGTTTGGTAATATGGTGATCTGTTTGTTATCACTGTTTACCCCCTTTTCAAAGTCTGACCTCTGCAACAGAGGATCAATGGGATTTGTTTTTCCTGAACAATGTTCCATTTTGTAGTGATATTCCTAGAGGAGTTGATGCCAACAAGCTTTTCGGCGAGAGAGGTCTTGTGGTTTTGTGAAGTACTCCAGGTTTTTATGATTGGTTAGGATTAGAAATGGATGTTTTGCGTCCAAAAGGTATTGACACCATTCTTGGAGTACAAATATGATTGCGGCCATTTCTAAGTCAGTGGCATGATAATTCTGCTCAGCTTCAGCAAGACTTCATGAAATGAATGCAATTGGATGCCAGTGATCATCTTGTTTTTGCGTCAATATAGTGCCAATTCCTATTCCTGATCTGTCTGTTTCGATGCGAAATGGATCATCGTCGGTAGGCATGCATAGTACAGGGGTAGAGGTGATCTTGTTTTTTAGTTCATCAAATGCTTTTGTGCATGCATCGTCCCAGACGAACTCCTTGTTTACTGAAGTGAGGGCGTTTAATGGCCGGGCAGTTGTGCAAAATGTATAATGACCCTTCGATAAAAGTTCATGAAACCTAAGAATCCACAAAGCTGTTTCTTTGTAGTGGGGATCAGCCATTCAATGACACCTTTTACTTTATGAGAATCCATTTTGATATGTCCTTTGGTTATGATCAACCCTAAATACTCTGTTTCTGTTGCTTCAAAATCGCATTTGGTGAATTTTAATGAATACTTGTTTTCGCATAGTATTTGAAGCACTTCTTTGATGATTCATCAATGTTCGTCCAGAGTTTTGGTGAAGATCATTATGTCATCCATATACACAACCACCTTTCCTTTATTTATCAAATCTCGAAAGATGTGATTCATCATTGTTTGGAAAGTGGCTGGTGAGTTGGTTAACCCAAAGAACATTACTAATGGTTCGAATAATCCTCTGTTGGTTCGAAAAGGTGCCTTCCATTCGTCTCCTTCTTTCATTCGTATGTTATTATATCCCCATCTGATATCGAGTTTTGTATAATATTTGACATTTTTGAGTTTATCAACTAGCTCTGATATCAATGGGAGCAGATACCAATTTTTGATAGTAATATCATTGAGTTTTCAGTAATCTTGGACTGGTCAGAGTTTGCCATCCTTTTTCTTTACGAAGCAGAATGCGGATGCAAAAGGAGATTTGGAAGGAAGGATCTTTCCTGTTCGTAGATTTTCTTCAAGGAAATCATCAAGTTCTTTTTGTTCGACCATAGTGAGATTGTAAGTTTTACAGTCAATTTTGTGATCTCCAGGAAGTAGTTCTACAGTATGATCCCATGGTTGTCAAGGTGGCAGTTCGTCAAACGATTCTTTTTTGAAGACATCTTTATATTTGTGGTAGACTTCTGGTACTGTTTCTTCAAAAGTTTTTGATCTTTTTTGTTTGCCACTGATGATTGCCAATTCTGTGGCAAGGTTTCAGATATATCTGTTTTTGATAGCGAATAATCGTTTGTCTTCTTCTTCCTTATCATCCTTAGTGGGAATTAGACCAGGAACATGGTCATCATCATATGTGAATGATAGAGTTTTCTTTTTCCAGTCGATAACCGGATTATGTTTCTGTAAACAATCATAACCCAAGAAGATTGAATGTGTGCTTAGGTTCGTCATGGCCATGGTGATTTGTTCATGATGTTCACCAATGTACATTTCCATGGTTGAAAACTCTTTTATTGATCCTCTGTTATTTATTGATCCATCTGCGTTATATACAGGGATGGGTATCAGTAGTTCGTGCGATATCGATCCCTTTTCTTTTGCAAACACTGCATCTATTGTTGTTCCTATACATCCAGAGTCTATTAATGTTATTGTGTCAGCTTTTTCTCAAGATGGAGTGAGAATTTTTACAGAAACTTCAAATGAATTGTCAGATCTTTTTCTCTGTATAAATCGAGGTTTATTTTGGAGTTCTCAAAGTGTGAACTGGGCTTCAATTTCTCCAATTGTTTTTATATGTCTTATATGACAAGGCATCACATCATTTATTCTCGATTCGTGTACGAAGGATCATAAATGTTTTAGAATACAGTCATCATCTGTATTGTCTGCCATTTGCTTTATCCATTGGGTGGACCAGGGATCTACCATGTTCATCCACATGTTTTGAATGTTAGCTGTCTTTTTTAGAGCAGGTGGAGACTCGTAGTGCTTAGCTACATGCATATCGTCTTTATCTCATCAGGAAAATCCTCCTGTGGATAATTCATACTAATTCTTGCTATTTTGATTAATTTGTTATGATTGTATATATTTCCATATAATTCCAATGAATGTTTGAGTTTTTGTATGAGTAGGTGATCATTCAAGTTGTATATTAGCTGGTATTTGTGAAAATACTTGATAATTACAATAAATTAAGGTAATATGAGTTTTATACCAGGAGACCTAGTCTATATAGTCACCTCACCTATGTTACATACTATCATAACTACATAGCACCAGCAACCTAGTCAAGAAACCATCAGCAAACCAGCCTTTTCCTCTAGTTAAGGCCCCAGCTTCTGACAAGACTAGGACAGACTGGAGGTGCTAGATGATATTGCAGGACAATGGAGGATGGTGGGAAGAGGAGAGGGAGATTGGGAGATGCCAGAGGACTGAGGGGTAGGAGTGCTAGAGAGAGTGTAGGTGTTACAATTCGTTTCCCATCGTACTCTTTTCTCTCAGACTCATCGTTTCATCCTTCTACGACTACTCTCCCATTCCATGCTATCAGTCCACTGACCTCTCACTTGCCTTGTAGTTGTATCCCTCCATCTGATTCCCTTGCTTCTTCTCTTTGTCATTATGCTTACGCTCCACACGATCACATCAGCTTTGGCGTATCATTTCACTTTAGTCATGACTCCATCGGCCCCTGATGAGTCATCTCCCTTTTGTCATCCTGTGAGTCTTCTTGACTCAACTCCGTTTCTCTCACACCTGCCCTAAACTACTAGGACAGTATATATACCTTCGATACATGCTTTGTATCCTTAACCTAGATCTCCTCTGTACTCCCTACCTTGTGCATGAATCTAGTCCTTTGACTTCTCTCGCTCCTTGACTCCTTGAAAAGCCTATGCCCATGCTTTGAACAGGTGTCTTGTCCCTTGAAACCTTGAACCTGTCGAGTAGGAAACCCCCTCAACCGTCTCCTAATGTTCCAAGTGGAAACCCCCTTGAACGTCCCTTGAGCCCTTGCCCCTTCACAGAGGCCATGCTTGCTGCCCTACCCGGGACCGAGCATAACAAAAGATCTAGGTTCTCCAAACCAGGACTGCCTTTGCTGCAGTTCCACCCACCACTCCCGAACTGTCATCCCTGTGGCACAACTCCCACCAGAACCCCAACGTCCCACGAACCCCATGAAACCCCATCCCTACTCCGTCACCCAGAACACCCATTCCCGCTCCCCAAACACCTCCACCACCACCACCACCTGCGAACCCTATGATGACTCCAGCAAGCAAAGAACTTCACCTGGGTCTCCCTGAGAACTTTGACAGAAAGGAAGACTATTGAATACTCTGTAGGAACTCAGTAAACACTAGTATTAGTTGTGTGTAGCTAGACATACCTGTAGGAACTCAGTAAACACTAGAGAACCTACAGTAGCAAAGGAAATTCTAAGTGCGCTCTACAATTAAGTAAGCAGTGGCTGTACCAGCACACCAAATATACCCAACACTCCCCCTCAAGCATGAGTCTGGCAAGATGAGGTGCTTGCCCAAAGAAAGAAGGGTAAATCTAAAGTAGAAATGAAATGAATACCTGTAGTAAAGTATTCCAGCGTCCATAAGTCCGTGTGATATGTCCATTGAGGTCGCGTTGTGCAGCGCTGGCGTAGTTACCCGATTTGGTAAGTCGCGGCTCGGCTATGCATGACTGACTTCAGGTGCGCGCACTTGTCGTCCTCGGTCTATGCACCATTGTGTAGGTTCGTGGTGGGTCTGGGACATTGCCCAACCTCTCTGGCATGTGTCCGACACGCCCGATGTGCTCTATATGGCTTCGACGTGGCCACTCAGTGAGGTAAGTGCATCCGTGCACTCGTGCGTGACTGACTTTCGTAGGTCGCGACTTTAGCTTTCGTCGTCGTTCCAACGGCTTCAAATAATCGGGAGGTGACTTGGGGTAGTTGTGGAGTGGCTTGGGTGGCCTAGGTGCGTCTGTCATTGCGCGTTTGCGATGTGCATGCTGACTTGCGTCGTCTTCAGCTAGCGGTTGCGTTTTGACTCGTCTCGAGTCGCAGCGTGCGCCGCTCGTTGCGCCATCCGTCCGGCACCTTTTCCCATCATGTACGACGCTGTCGCCGTCGTTCCCGCGGTCCCAATCACCTCCGCCGTTTCCAGATTCGATCTGGTCGCCCTCAAGTCCTCCTGGCCCTCTAACTCGATTCCATGCACTCAGATCGACCTTGCGCGCGTTATCCTCGTTCCCATGGACTCCTCCAATGTATCCGACGTCGCCATGAACGTTTGCGCAGCTTGAATTGACCTTGACGTCTCCGACTTCGACTTGGTCGCCCAAATGGCCTCCTGGCTCTGGGCCTCGACTCCATGCGCTCGGATCGACCTGGCGCTCGTTTCCGCCGTCGTCTGGACGTCCCTGGGTGCCATCAACATCGTGTGGTGCAGCCTTTTCGTTGTCCGGGTCGTCTGGCTCGTCTTGAGTCGACTCAGGTGAGTTCTCCTGCACCAGTCGCTCTGGCTGTTCCCTAACGTCTTCTGGCGCTTCTAGCAGCTTCTTCGATACGTCCCTAGCGTCCCCATTGCGTCTCGACGCTCCCGACGTGTCCGCTTCGTCATCCGGCACGGTCTGCTGGCATTGGGCCTTCCCAGGTGAGTATCCTTCGAC
>JBBPQH010001049.1:0-10349 GCA_038092475.1 Boletus tomentosulus | reverse complement strand
TAGGCATTTCAGATCATTCAAACATATAATGAACCATAGATTTTAACATTCAGTCACTTCAAATAGTTTTAGTCATGTCATAGAAACCATAACAACTAAACACTTCTATTTCTCCTAACACTGATAATTCTAGCATTGATAATCTTAACCTGTTCCTAACCTTGGTAGTGTAAACCTAATGATTGAATCCATTTATCTGGCTATAATCCTAACACTGACAATCCTAACTTGATCTAAACCTCTCAGGATCCTAACATTGATAATTTTTACCTGATCTAAACTTGAAAGTCCTATAAAAAAGTTTACCATAAAAGTGTAGTGAAAAAGTGTGCTAAAAGTGTATTGAAAAAGTATAGTAAAAGTGTAATCCTGATCTAATCTTTTATGATCCTAACCTGATCTAACCTTGAAAGTCCTATAAAAATGTGTACCATACAAATGTAGTGAAAGGTGTGCCAAAAGCGTACCAAAGAAGTGTAGTAAAAGATACCAGGAAAGTCTACCAAAAGGTGTTATAAAAAAGTGTATGAAAAAAGTGTAGTCAAAGTCTACAAAAAAGTATAGTAAAAAGTGTACGAACAAAGTGTATGAAAAAGTGTAGTCAAAGTCTACCAAAAAGGTCTACCAAAAAGTGTACCAAAAAAAGGTAGTGAAAGTGTATCAAAAAGTGTAGTAAAAAAGTGTACCAAAAAAGTGTAGTAAAAGTGTAGTCAAAGTGTACCACAAAAGTGTACCAAAAAAGTGTAGTAAAGTGTACCAAAAAGTGTAGTAAAAAAGTGTATCAAAAAAGTGTAGTCAAAGTCTACAAAAAGAGTCTACCAAAAAGGTCTACCAAAAAATGTACCAAAAAGGGTAGTCAAAGTGTATCAAAAAGTGTACTAAAAAAGTGTACTAAAAAAAGTGTACTAAAAGTGTACCAAAAAAGTGTAGTAAAGTGTACCAAAAAGTGTAGTCAAAGTCAACCAAAAGAGTCCACCAAAAAGGTCTAGCAAAAAGTGTACCAAAAAAGTGTAGTAAAAGTCTACAAAAAAGTGTATGAAAAAAGTGTAGTAAAGGTTTAATGAAAGTGTACCAAAAAAGTGTAGTCAAAAAAGTGTAGTCAAAGTCTACCAAAAAGGTCTACCAAAAAGTGTACCAAAAAAGTGTAGTAAAAGTGACACCGCCACAGGATCAAAAATTGCTCTAAGTCTAAAAATGCCAAAAATGTGATTTAGTGGACACCAAATTCTCTGCCTCTTGTGCCCCATGGCAAACCGGACCAAACAAATGGCCAAGCCATATATATGGGGTAAGTCCATTTCTACACTTTTCTACACTTTGCTAATAACACTACACTTTATTCAGTACACTGTGGTAGTCAAAAAAGTGTACACTTTTTGTACATGTTGACTACACTTTGACTAACCTTACAATGTTTGCTACACATTGGTAGTCAAAAAAGCGTACACTTTTATACACTGTGCTGACTACACTTTTTCTAGACTTTGTTTACTACACTTTTGCTACACTCTGCTGACTTTGCTGACTACACTTTTCCTAGATTTGGTTTGCTCCACTTTGACTAACCTTTGTTTGTTACACTGTAGTGCACTTTGCTGACTACACTTTGGTAGTCAAAAAAGTGTACACTTTAGTACACTTGTTGACTACACTTTTACTATAGTTTGTTTACTACCCATTTGTAGTCAAAAAAGCATACACTTTGATAGTCAAAAATGTGTACACTTTTGGTACACTTTGGTGACTACACTTTAACTAACCTTTGTTTGCTACACTTTGGTAGTCAAAAAGTGTACACTTTTGGTACACTTTGGTGACTACACTTTGACTAACCTTTGTTTGCTACACTTTGGCTACACTTTAACTAACCAATCTTTGCTACACTTTGGTAGTGAAAAAAGCATACACTTTTAGTACACTTTTTTGACTACACTTTGACTACACTTTATTTGCTGAGTATTGGTAGTCAAAATACGTATTATGTAGTTCATGAATAATGAAATTTGATGAACATCCAAATCAATGTGTGATGCTCTGAATAGTATTTCTGAGAATTACAGTAGCACTATGAGACATTATGGTCTTGTGAGTTTCTGAATGTTCTGAGTTTCTGAATTCTAGAGGTTCTAAGTTCCTAAGTTCCTGAGTTCCTGAGTTTCTGAGTTTCTGAATACTCTGACAAGCTGTCTTACTGAGTTTCTGAATGTTCTGATATTCTGCCCAACTGTCTTACTGAGCTTATGAGTTTCTGAATACTTTGATAAGCTGTCTCATTGAGCTTCTGAATATTCTGACAAACTTTCTTATTGAGTTTCTGGGTTTCTGAATACTCTGATAAGCTGTCTTACTGAGGTACTGAAGTCTTTGACCACTCTAAGAAAATGACTTGCTAAGTATCTAATTTTCTGATAGACTATGCTATTGTCTTTCCTAATCTTTGAATATATGATTTCAGAACTGTCAGAGCTTCAGAAAAATTGTCATGTTGCTGATGCAATGGCAACATCACCAGGGCACCACCAGCAGTCGACAAGGG
This sequence comes from Boletus tomentosulus, assembly GCA_038092475.1. Taxonomy (NCBI): domain Eukaryota; kingdom Fungi; phylum Basidiomycota; class Agaricomycetes; order Boletales; family Boletaceae; genus Boletus; species Boletus tomentosulus. Next base: position 7,813 of record JBBPQH010001049.1, on the reverse strand, counting down.
CAAACAGGCAGACGTAAAACACCCGCCAAACACACCCGTCAAGTGCCCCAGGCCACCAGACAATGGCGACGAAGTCGAGCGTGCAAGGAGAGGCAGCGCAGAGGAAGCCACAGGTGCCCAACCCACCGTACCAAGATGTGCAGGGAATGGGTGCAGGCAACAGCGAGAGTGTCAAGGATGAGCCCCCAGATACCAGGACTGAGGGGAAGAGTGGTCATGATGGCCGTACTGAGCTGGGTGAGGTAGCGAGACGACATGCGCAAATGTGCAGACAGTTGATGACAACAGCTGATGAAGATGATCAGCACCTCCCACCGGATGACGGCGACATACCAGCATCATCCCCACACCTGCCAACACCTCCCAAACCACCTGACGAGTCCAATGTGAGAGATGAATGTTCGGGTTAATGACTGGAAAGGGACGATTTAGTACTATTGATCCTAGATAAGGTATCATGCACGCATGTCAATGAGGTATGAGTTATTCTTCTGCATGCGGTCATTGTAATCATTGGCACACTCTAAGCCAGGACGAACCAAGGGTTCCAAATGTGGGACCTTCGTGGCCAATAAATTCCATTGATTAACAAAGAGGTTGAAAGCAGGGACAACAGCACTAAGCATCAGAACACTTTCGGATGAAATTGCCCCTTGAGAGATGTGGGGGATCTATGGGGAAGTTAATAATAGGGTCAATGTCATATGAAAACATGCATACCTTGAGCATGAGTTCCATATCTTGAAGGATCAACCACTCTATTTCTCAGAGCTTGAAGGTGGCGATGTCGCACTGAGTTGGTAAACTGAAGAACTGATCGATAGGCTACAGATGTAAAGCAAAGCGGTTTAAGATCGTGGAGTTGTTCCCATAAATCATCACATACCGGGCGCAACTCCCGCAAGTGGTCTATCATAGTGTAAATGGAGTCCCAACGTGATCGGACATCATGCAAGAGTTCATGTTCAGGGATGTCACTGTGTTCACTGCGTTCATTGACCCAGAGCCACATCATATTACCATTTTGGATGGTCTGTACAAATGCTTCCTGGCAAAGATTTGATGCACGCACGGACTGGACAAGTCGTCGGGCACGGTTGATGGGGTCTTGTTGTAAGGCGTCAACATAAATGTCCTTGTCAATTGGGTTTTCGGATTGATCAACCCAATCTTCGTCAGAGACAGTGAGGAACTCAGTTTTGTTGTAGTGTTTGGTGACATGTCTTGAACAAGTGTTGAGAACATGGGGGAGACATAGGATATGTCGCTCCTCAGCAGGAAACTGTACACCATATGGTTGAAGGAGTTCTGAAAGCTTCCTCATTGCAACATTATTATTGGCTGCACCGTCGAGTGTAACATGTCCAATCTGACAAGGATTATCAGTTGCTAAAGCCTAAAGGTACCGATCAGGTTTTGAGATCACTTACTTTGTTGATAATGTTTGCTCGTTTAAAGATGCAGAACAACTTGTCACCTAAGTAGTTGCCGGTATGACTCCCAGGAATGTGGTGAAAGGCAATCAGAGCTGCCTGAAGTCGAAATGTTGTGCTACCAGTAGTTTTGCCAATCCAATGGGCGGTGACGGCCAGGAATGGTCTACACATCTTGTCTGACCAGACATCTGTCGTGCAGGAGATATGACCTAGCGAATGCTAGGATATGATGTTCAGTGATCATCGGAGTGAAAATAAACTTCGTGTGGTGCGATGCTTACTGCAAGCTCTTGTTTCAATTGTAGGAAATATTCTCGCCATGAAGACAACACAAGCTCCCACACTTTGGTTCTTCGAGGGATATCAGAGTCTTGGAGTGTGGGTCAAAGCAAAAGGAGGAGTTGTCTAAACTCAGGACATTCAACGATGTTGATGGACTGCAAATAATGTCAGTACATCATGGATATCAAATGGAACGCACACCTGATCATCAGCGACAATAAATTTGACAAAGAAATGCGCAAGGGCTGAGGGAGAAAACTCTGGTAGGCCATCTGCCAGGGATGGCTGTAAGCCAGGGTGCTGGGGCCTGGGGTCGTCTGGTGAGGGAGTAGGAGGCGGAGGTAGATTGTAAATGGTAACACCGGGTTGCTTGAGTGCTTTGTGTAAAGTCTGGAACATATACCCCACACTAAAGGTGGTCATCACGGTCTTGATGTAGACTTCCCAACTATGCTTCTCCGCTAGTTCAAGGTATTCAATAAGATGGAACTTCTCGATGTGTGATCATGGGCTTGTAAACAAAATTGTAGTTGGGAATTTTTTTCTGGGTCAGAGCTCTTCCAATCTCTACACTAACTTTTAGCCATCACTGTGTATATGTAATATATATTCAACTACTTACCTGCAAGGAATACATGTCGATAGTTTGTTCTTGCGCTTCTTGAAGAAATAGTGGACATCTGGGGCACGCTCTGTCGACTGTAAAGCCTCAAGTGGTTCGGGCACGTTACTGGTTGAACCCGACGTATCAAAGCTGGGCTGCGTAGCACAACGAGGGGTCCTCACCTGAAGGATGGGAGGTCCGCCAGGTTTGTCATCGTCGTCCGACTCAGTATAACCATCTGGATCAATGAACTCCAACTCGCTTGCAAGGTGGGGTTGGCGAGAACGAGGAGCAGTATTGTCAACTGTGGGCCTCACAGGGGGCACTGGAGCAGCAGGAGTTTGGGTGGGGTCAACCAGCACAGCTGCAGCAGCTGGATGGTCTGGGACCGTTCCTCCAGCTTTATCAGTTGACTGGATGAAGCGGTGAGGAATATGACGAGGGCAGGCACCACGGTCAACAGGGTCTGAGGGGTCTGAAGGTTGTCCTGGACGATGTGGCATTGGTATACAAGTTCGTTGTGGTGGAACAGACACATTTGAACTTGAGATGACTCACTTTAAGTAGTGCACTCCATCCCCCAGGGCCCAAAAAACTGGCTGCAAAATGCACGTAAGTTGACTCAGATGGCTCTCAGCCATTGAGTACTCAGCATCGGATTGTGCAACGTTGCAAAGCTGCTAACGATCAAACAATTCATTCGTCAATTATGTAAGAATCGGCAAAACCATACTACATTACAAAAACACACCTAACTAAGTGGCTATGTAGGCAAACAACAGAATGAGGCATACACGAGGAAATAAATTGAAGACATTGTATTCGTCAATTCAGTTAGAGGCCACATTGTCACCGTTGCTGACACTGCGAGCAGTACCACAATGTTTTCCTAGTGGCCTGTGTGACAAACGCTCAAGCTCTAGGTCCCCCTCAGACTCGGACTCCTCAGAGGGGACATAGTCAGAATTGGACAGAGCTTGCTTCTCGCCTCTGAAAGAACCCAAGTACCAAGCCAGGTAGCATTCAAATGCACACTGAATCTTGGCGTCAGCGAGTGTGGAACAAAAATGGTCCCACGATTGGGAGAGAACAAGATCCATAGAAAATAGGCTTGCATCCACTGGGATTTGACACTTTTCGCAAACAATGCGATGAGTCTCCATTATAGCCCACCTGATCATACCGAGTCCTTTGTTCACGGTTTCGCTCAAATGATTCATGTCTGAGCCATCGTCCAAGGCTGGAAGTGCCTGCCAGAAAGAAGCGTTAGAGTTCACCAGACAGATACAAAATGAAAGATACATACCACATAAGCACTCCAGGGTGTTTGCTCCATCGATTCAGGGCTGATCTCCAGCTGACTGTTATATTGCTTCAACCAGACATAGTACTGGATGTGGCTGATATTGCACCAAACGTGTCCACCCATGACAACGGGACCCATGAACTCTTCCTGCGGATCCTCAGATATCTCTTCTTCACACAACTGAAGGAACTCCGCAAAGTCAAGGGGGGATGGGTCATTTTTGAATTTCTCCCAAGCGGTGGAGGTGATGCAAGGAGAACAGTAGTCTTCCTATTCAAGGATTTAAATGACAAAAACCATTTGGACATTGGTGAGGGAGTCAATGAGGTTTTTCACTTTTGTGAATAGGGTGTCAATGGGCTGGGTAAACACGCATTCAAAGATGAGGAGATGCTTGAGGCACTTGGCCTTCTTGGATACAAGAGAAACGACTAGGTCCGGGATTGCATTGATATTCTCGGCGATTATGTTGTGGTTGTGGCTGACTTCGACCACAAGATGCGGGAAGTCAACACTATCATGCTTCCTGAACACCTTTGATAGCACTCTGATGGGTGCCTCATGGACAGAACTCGGCCATTGAATTATGACCATCTGTTTGCCAGTGATATATGACAGTCTTGAAAGATAAACACATTATTTCAATGCAGAAAGGATTATCCGGTACTTACTTGGGTTTACATAGGAACTTGTAAGTGTTTTCCTCCAAGAACTCAACCAATGAGAAATAATCATGATACGAGATACCCGAGACTGTCTACAAGAGGGAGGATTAGCAAATGAGTGACTGGACTCTAATTGACTTACCAAATAATCTTTGTCCTGAGAACGAATAATCTTTGTGGCAGCCACGATAACAGCTGGTCAACTGATCAGGGAGTCGATAAGGAAGTCACGCTTCAGCACATTTCACATACCCAAGTCAGATATCAACCGCTTTCAAAGCGTATTTGAGACTGTGGTAGATGGTGTGGGCGGTAAGGTTGTAGAGAGCGTAAGACACTCTCTAACAGCAGAACAAATAGCACTGGTGCTATTTGCACAAACTGGAAGCGGCTCGACCTGATAAATGTGATGCATGCCTTGAGACTTGCTCCATGTGGGTCCTGAAGAACACAAACATTCTGTAACAATGTTCTTTGTTGTAGAGATGGGAAAAGTGGATGTCGGCAGGGAGCGCAGAACAGACTTTAAATGAAAGCCTTTTGTTCCAACTGCAAGCACACTGGAAGATTCATCGACAGTCCTAGGAGATGGGACAAGGGGGGGACCCAAGTGGCACCTAGCATATGCGACTGGAGACATTGATGAGTGGAGCGTGTCAAATTGAAAGGAAAGAATGAAACAAGTACTGCCAGTGCAAATTAGGCAGTACTACAGCCCTGTTGTCGGGGGGAGTCGGACTGGAAACCTAGGTAGAACTCGGGAGGTTAAAGGTTTCAAGTGAGTTGGAACCATAATTCTTATTGATAGACACCATTTGCACTAGGCTGCAGCATTCCCGTGACTCAGGATTGCAGTTGGGCCGCTTGATAATAAGAGGTGTCCAAACCGCTGCACGGTCGTGGTCGGTGGCATAGTCCGATTCATCCGAAGAACCCCAGTTAGCATATATGGAACGAATAAAACTACATGCATGTTCAATGTTGTACCGAGTAACCTACCGACAAACCATCCGGCATTTGCTGTTCGAAGTTTCCTGGCTGAAGCACTGACCTTTCAAAAGATGAGATGAATGCAAGTCTCATGCCAGTTCATGTCGATGGAAGATTTAGATTAAAAGAGCAACTTGGTTCAGGTACTTACAGTATGTTTGGTTTGTTGACAGGCCATCCAAAGCTCCAGCCTCCAGGGTATGCTAGCAGCTGAGTCACTGTTGATACTTCCCAGCAAACGTCTACAGAGTGGTCAACATATTTACCTGCAAGTCTTACACGGTCAAGCTTGAACTCTCTCTTGGTGGAGAGTCATCTGTGGAGCGCAAATATGGGATCCTAAAGAAACCTGAACATAACGAAGGGATTCCTCATGCCTACTGGTTTGGAAGGGAGGCTAGCTATGATGGATCAGTTATCGATCTCCTTGGTACCTCAATGTACCAACTCCTCAACAAACACACGAGGTTCCACACTGCTACAGTCGGTCATATTGCAGACCAGCTTGTAAGTAGCTTGGAGCTGACTCTCAGACTTCATTGATCATTTTCTCAACAGATCACTTGTCTATAATGTATACATTCGCATGGTTATATCCATGCCAACATCAAGCCACAAAATATCCTCATAGGCCTTGGTGACAATGTCCATACAATTTTTATCGTTGACTTCGGAATTGCCAAAGAATACCGTGACCCCACAACTCATGATCATCTTCTATTTCTTCATGCCGACTGCCTTACTGGGACTCCTGCGTTTACGTCAATCAACAGTCACCTGGGCATACGGCTAGGATGCCATGACGACATTGAGTCCCTGGCATATCTTCTCATCTACCTGTCAAGTGGTTCGCTGCCATGGATTTCTAAAACATGATCTTCGTCAATCCTCGAACATAAACAGAAGACCCCAGTGGAGAAGTTGTGTAGCGGATTACCCCGGGAACTTTCCACCCTGCTCACATATGCTTGAACTCTCTCATTTTCCGAGGAGCCCGATTATGATCATCTGTGGCTGCTTTTTGTCACCCTTCACTGATCAGCAAATCATAAATTAGGCACAAGTTGACATAATGTTACAGCATGTTAACCCTAATTACAGTATATTACAGCACCATAGTTACACATCATCACATCATCACAGGCACCACAGTGACTCATGGTGACCACAGTCACACATATCACATTATCACAGTAACCTACTGTCACACATATGTCACAGGACCCTCACAGGCCGTACAGACGGTTGAGCAGCATAGTCAGTTACATTTGAAGTCCCTCAGGATTAGGAAATGCTACCTAATTTCCTAGTCCTTAGGGACTTAGATTTTTTTTCTCGAACATGTCACATGACTTTACTCGTGTCACACTGAGTCTGGACCTCCACCTATCCTTCACGACAACAACAACAATGACAACAACATCCAACCCCCTCCACTCGCTACCACCACCCTCCTGTGCCATCGATGAGCCCAATGGCTCTTTCGATGTGGAGGATGCAACCTCCACGACACAACAGGCACGACAAGCCCAATGGCTCGTCCAACCCCCCTCCACTTGCGACCACCCCCCTCCTGTGCCATTGATGAGCCCAACAGCTCTTTTGATGGGAAAGTGCATGGGTGCCAGATGAGGTGGAGGAGTCATCAATGCGTGCAACTACGTATCGATCGCAGGGGAGAGTGGAAGCTCATTGGCATGCAGACGATTGACAATGGTGACTGACAACGAAAACAATCAGCACAACGCAATGGGTGTCAACAACATACCAAACAAGCTCCCAAACACCAGTATTGAGGGGGAGTGTGGCCAGGACGGCCATATCGTGTCGGACAAGGTAGCGAGACGAAGTGCACAGGTGTGCGAGCAGTCGATGACGACAGCTGATGAAGATGATCAGCACCTCCCACCAGATGACGGTGACGTACCAGCACCATCACCACACCTCCCAGCACCACCTAAAACACTTGACATACCTCCAGAACGACTGTGATGAGAAACTGCACCCCCGAGCGTTGAGCTCGAGGGCCCATCAGGAAAACCCTTCCTGGGATATTTCCTAGAAATAGGTGATATTTTCAAAGAATTCTAGCAAATAGTTGATATTACAGGAAATATTGCAATTAGCAAGAAAAATTGAAATTATCTACAAATCCATAGCCCCCTAAAATCCTTTTGAGAATTTGCAAGATTATCCGACATTAGGAACATATTTCTATGTAATTTTGACTCTAATTGCTTGGAATACTGTAGTTGTAGTTTCAAGTGTATTACATATTATCAGTTCACCATTTACTTTATTTATTCCAACCAAGGAAAAAAAATTATATTATTATTAGTTAAACTACATATAAGTGTAGCAAAAGTGTTCGCATTTTTGACTACCAAAGTGTAGTAAACAAAGTGTAGGAAAAGTGTAGTCAAAGTGTAGTCAATAAAGTGTACCAAAAGTGTACACTTTTTTGACTACCAAAGTGTAGTAAACAAAGTCTAGGAAAAGTGTAGTCAGCAAAGTGTACCAAAAGTGTAGT
>JBBPQH010001048.1:0-10350 GCA_038092475.1 Boletus tomentosulus | reverse complement strand
ATGCACAGCCACATTACCTACTTCCCATAATTTTCCCTGATTTTCTAGCATTTATTTTGATTTTATTAGACTATATTTCAGTTTGATACTCTATACATGACATGTAGTTTTAAATAAATCATATCTAGCCTTCCTGTGGTCCGAATTACATGCCCAGGGGACGCATAGAACGCCATTAATCAGTAGAATATTTCATATCTATAGTCGGAAGCACGGTTCCCACGGGATAGGGGCCAAAACACCGGTCTTTCAAAACACCGGTTGCAACTGGTTGCCACCAGTCCAGTTGCCAGTTGCCTGAAATTTGAAGACTGATTGACAAGTCCAGTTGCCAATTGCCTAAAATTTTAGGAAAAGACTGGACTGGACTGGACTTTTATTCACTAGTTGTAACAACGACGAGGAGGAGGCAACAACCACGCTATCGTGGTTATCGCATTGCTGTCATTGTCATTGTCAGGCAAGACGAGGGGAGAGGGTGGGGGAAGGGTGAAGTGAAAGGCAGTCAAGACAGTGAGGACGTGCGGTTATTATGTCGTCATCATCATCATCAGGCAAGATGCTGAGGGCAGAGGGCGAGGGCCGGGCCAGGTGCACGTAGGGATGAGCGTGGGTATGGGTAACCCACGTGGGTTGTGGGTTGTGGGTGTGGGTACAGACCTCAGGTACCCACACCCATACCCATACCCACAGTGTGGGTTTGCTAGTCAAGGTGGAGAATATGAGGTGTGCAATTTATAATTCAACCAACTATATTATTTACAAGAGACCTTCATATATTAGGCTTGCCAATGTTGATATCCTAACACTGATAATCCTAACCTGGTCTAACTTTAATAATCTTAACATTCCTAGTCCTAACATTGACAATTCTGATCTAATCTCATACTTTATCCTAATACATATTTATGATGTATATAGTATTCTAGCCCTGCTAATCTCTATAGCCCTAATCCTGATAATCCAAACCCTGATTCTGACCTTGTAGATTCATCAGGAAAACCTCAAATCACTTTGAGGAGCTTTGTACACACTTTGACACACTTTGACAGCTTTAATCCTTTGAAAGTTGGGAGATCTACTTTGAAAGTGTGTAAAGTGTGTCAAAGTGTGTACAAAGCCCTCAAAGTGATTTGAGGTTTTCCTGATGTCCCACATTGCTCCTGGTTTCACTCCTACACTCCACTCCAAACTCCGCACATGGTCACTCTCGGAAATGAGGCCACCACACATGCAATTGGTACTGGAAGTGTCATCATGTGCTTGGTCGTAAACGGAAAAACCTATGACATCACACTCAGCAATGTCCTCCTAATTCCGGAATTCCACCTCTCACTCATCTCAGTACATCACTTGTCCACTGTCGGCTTGTCCACAATCTTCCCAGCAAACTCCCAAACCTGCTCCGTACAAAAAGGGAAAACTCCAATCCTGATTGGAACACATCGACATGGACTGTATCACGCCGGAGTACGACCGGAAATGTCACCGGAGGCAGCTCTTGCTACCATGGACATAAATATCCTACATTGACGTTTGGGACATATCTCCACATCCCGCATCGAGCAAATGGTCCGCCAAGGAAAACTCCTAGGCATTGACACACTCACCGGAACTCCGGAGTTCTGTGAACCATGCACAATGGAAAAGATGAAAAAACTCCCATTCGAGTCACGAGAAGATGTCCGAGCGTCCCGGCCACTCCAAATCGTTCACTCCGACGTCGGAGGTCCGATCACTCCGAAATCCAGAGAAGGTTACAGGTACTGGCTCCCCATTGTAGATGATTTTTCCCGTTTCCCTTGGATCTATTTCCTAAAGAAAAAGAGTGAAGTCCTATCCACCTACAACAGTTGGAAAACGGACGTCCAAGCCTTCTGCACACAGGAAATCGGAACCGAGGAGTATTCCAACAGTTACACTGAGTTTCTTTGGACAGACGGAGGAGGAGAATACACCGGAGATGAATTCCAACACCAACTCTGCACAGACGGAACATTACACGAATTCTCTGCACCTTATACTCTGGAACAAAATGGACTTGCAGAACGGATGAACCAAACACTGTCCACACTCGCAAACGCCATCCTGGAAGACTCCAAGCTCCCAAAGTCATTTTGGACGGATGCAATGTCCACTGCAGCATATGTCACCGGACGCAGCCCATCCTCCGCGCTGGATGGAGGAGTTCCATACCAAATTCTGTTCAACCAAAAAGTGGACCCAACACTATTCCGACCTTTCGGATGTCTGGCATACGCCTTGATACCAAAGGACCAACGCGGAGGAAAGTTCCAGTCACGCGGACGAAAATGTGTCATGCTTGGATATACCTATGGACAACAAGCATACAAACTCCTTGATCTGGAGCGACGCACAATCATATCTAGCCGTCATGTCACATTCGACGAGTCCGGAACGATCTCCGATGCAGATTCTGCTCTGTGGAAAGCTGCTGCGGAGGAACAGTGGGAGGGACTTCTCCCAAAATGTTCACATCAGCCAGAACATGATGGAAGCGATGACGACCCGGAGCCCGATACCTCCGAAGCAGTGGGAGCACCTCCCATCGACTGTAGTGTTGACGACCTCGCTGAACGCTTGGACCAACTCCGCCTTGAGGTACCAAAGTCAGCCCCTGCTCAAACTCCAGTTCCTACATCTCTGACGCAATCACCATCTCCAAAACGAGTGCCCGCAGAAAGGATTGCAGGAGTTTGCATAAGCTCCAGGACACGACACACGGCAAACCAAAACAAGGATTACCAACGCACTTTGGATGAAGAGACGGAGTGCAAATCACAGCACAAGGAAATGCAACAGGAACCTCCGGAACAAGGAAATCCGACCCCGGAGGGACAACCACCCTCCGAGAAGGATCCGGACATACCAGGAGCATTCTTCAGCTTGCAGGAGGAACTTGAGTACCACATCTTCGCAGGAGCTGCAAACTCCACCTCCGAGGAAACACTTCCGACCACCATCCCAGAGGCGTATACAGGTCCGAATGCAGATTTGTGGAGATCCGCAGTGGAGGACGAACTCCTAAGCTTGAACACCAACCATGTCTACAAAACTGTTCCGATTCCGGAGGGAGTAACTCCGATCACTTCCAAACCCGTTTTTCAAATTAAACGTGACCAAGACGGAAAGATTGAACAGTACAAAGTCTGGATCGTAGCCCGAGGATTTACACAAAAGGAGGGAGTAGACTACCAAGAGGTTTTTTCTCCAGTCGCTAATCTTGACTCCGTCCGGACCATCATCTCCATCGCCGCAAAACACAACCTCGAATTGGACCAAATGGACGTCTCTACGGCTTATCTCAACAGAGAACTGGAGGAGGAGCTGTACCTCCGACCTCCGGAGGGTGTCCCAATTCAACCAGGGTATTGCTGGAGATTACGACGCTCCTTGTACGGTCTGAAACAGGCGGGCCGGACTTGGAACAAAACCTTGGACAAAAAGCTCGGAGAACTTGGTTTTGTCCGACTGGATGCTGAAACATGTTTATATGTTCTCTGGAAATACGGGGAGGTCTGTTTTCTAGTCGTCTATGTTGATGACTTACTCCTCGCTGCTAGCTCCCGGAGTTACATGAACTCCGTGAAGGAGATGTTGTCCTCCTCTTTCAAAATGCATGATCTCGGAGAAGCCAAGCACCTCCTAGGACTGGAAATCCGGAGAGACAGAAAACTCCGTACCATCTCATTGTCTCAGTACCAATACGCTCAGACTGTCCTGGAACGTACTGGGATGGTCAACTCCGCTCCCGTTTGGACCCCTATGACCCACGGTGCCATGTTGTCTGCAACTGATCCGGAGGACAACTCCGTGCTTCCGGAAATACTCATCAACAACAAACAAGTATTCTATCTTACAGTCATTGGTTCCCTCATGTACCTCATGTTAGGGACATGCCCAGACTTGGCATTCTCAGTAGGAACATTAAGCCGCTTCAGCACAGCTCTGAAAGCATGTCACTGGGAAGCAGCAAAACGTGTACTCCGTTATGTGCGAGCGACGTCAGACATGGAACTCCGATACGACAGAAATGATATCTCCATGGACATGGATTTTCATGGGTACTCCGACGCTGGCTGGTCACAAAATCCAGACAACTCACGTTCCACCTCTGGGTATCTTTTTCTTAGCAACCACGGAGCTATCTCCTGGTCCAGCAAACAGCAGAGCATGGTTGCTTTATCCACCACAGAATTGGAGTACATCGGACTTAGTGTCGCTGGACAACATCTTGCCTGGCTCCATACTTTCTTCGGAGAAATAGGACATCCACAAAAAGGTCCAATCACACTCCATTGCGACAATCAGGCTGCCATTATTCTTTCTCGCGACCCTCAATTCCGAGCTCGGACAAAACACATCCAACGGAAGTATCACCACGTCCGAGATGATCTCGTAGCAAAAGGAGAAGCAATCATCTGATATGTTCCTACCGGAGATATGGTTGCTGATATCCTAACGAAAGCACTGGTCCGGGAACAACACTGGAAATTCGTTCGTGCCATGGGGCTACGACTACGCTTGAGTGGGAGTGTCAAAATCTCCAATAACTCCGACCTACTCCGGGCGCTCTTGTACAATTCCAGCGACGCGCACTGAACTACCTTCAGGAGTTCAGGAGTTCAGGAGTTAGGACCTCCGGAGTTTAGGAGTTCAGGACTTAGGATCTCCGGACCTCCGGAGTTCAGGAGTTCAGGAGTTCTTTCATTTCATTTCTAGAGTTTTGCTTCTTTGCCGTCGGATACCATCGGAGTTTGCAAGCGTGTCTTCGCCCATGGTATAAATATGTTTTTCATTCTCAGACTTTCCTCAGTCGTTCTTGCACCTCTCTGGGCAGCGACTGAGGTGAGTTCTATTTCCTTTTTCTTTATCTTCATATCTAATAAATGTACTAGTGGGCATCACTGCCTTTTACTTAGTTTTAACAAGGAAGGCCAGAATTAAACACAAGAATTTTCTCTGATACATGAGCACTCAACACTTACTTCATACTAGATCCAACCAGGTCCATTCTGCACGTCCTTCTGGAATACTTTGATCGACGGGGGTCTTCAAGACTGGCTCAACTTATCGTCGCTTTCCTGGGTGTAAGGTTCCTCCAGAATCACTCCTCGAACACCCTTCTGATCTCCCGTTTCGTCACCATGTTCAGATTGGCTGTCTTCAAAATTTATTCAATGCTTTGCTCAAGATCCACATCGCCTGGCGCACTCAGGCCATAATCCATGGGTGATCCTGGACTCTGCACAGGAGGCAAGTCGAAGTAGCTCGTGTGGGGTCATAAGCCCGTTTCCGTTGACTGCGAGGGGTACAACATGCCCACGTCACTCAAGGGGCAGAGTTGCGACATGGGAGTAGCGCGGCCAGACTGGTATCCTACAGGAGGTGACATGCGGAATTGTTGCGATGGCGCAGGGGAGTGGCTGCGGGGTTTGCAGAACTTCAAGCACAATTCGGTGGGCCAGTCATTACCTGGACCAATGGTATTGCCATCACAAACGATGGTGTGTTTGCGCTTGTTGTAATACTTCAGCTGCGAGAAAGAGTTGATGGTGCGACGCAGCGAGGTTTCTCCATCTGTGTAAAACAGCACTTGGCAGATCACGAAGTTGCCGTGATCCTAGGTGCACGGGGGGAACCGAAGTTGATCTGCGCAATGAACAATGGTGCTGACCACTAAGGTTGACAATGCCAGGAGAATGTACTGCGAGAAGAGACATTGGGGCGAGTTCCAGTTTTCAACCATGCCGATAAGGAGAAGGTGTCGGAGGCAAGTCTTTGTGGGACAAGCATCCCGGAATCGATGTTGAGGTTGTTGATCGCTTTCGTGATGTCCTGACCATAGTTAATATAGTCCATTGAATCATAGATAAGACTGTTGAGAATGACGAGAGAATGCCCCGAATTCGCCATGCTAGATACGTCTTGGGGAGTGTAGTAATCAATGTACCCAACACGGTTCTTCCAACGCATGATGGTCATCTTCTTCAAGTACCAGTCGGGGCACGAGTCGTTGGTGATCGCCCAGAAGTCATGGTATAAGGAGTTGGGATCCGTTGTGTTCGCTGCAAGTAACCTAAACCCACGGACTGAGCGAACCAGAGACACCGTTGCAAAGTGCGCCGACCTATCAAAAGAGTGAAAAAGAGAGCGCTGAAAAGACCCAACAACCTACCTGAACAGGGAACAGGGAACATGAGGTAGTGTTCGTACCACCATAGTCCAAGACCACCTTCGCAGAGATAACTGTAATGATCGAGTCTGATGAGTTGTCGCTACTTCAGTGAGGTCAAATACCCGCAAATTGAAGTATGGACATTGTTAGGATTGTTGGTATATGAATGTGATGCGAGCTTCGATGCGCTGAAGATGTGCTTCGTCGAACAGATGACGAGCCCGAGAATTGCGATAACAAATACCGCACCACAGACAAACCAAATGATGACCTTCCTGGTTAGATGTTAATCAGCTCCTGTTGTCGAAGTCGTCTGAGCGGAAGAATTTGCGGTGATCATATTCATCATCGTAGAGATACCCACACTGGAACAGCGATGTGTTGGAGACAAGGGGGACATGTGCTTGAGAAGACGCTTGGTGGTACAGATCAGCTCAGTCATCTGGGGGAAGTGCTGGGGATCCGTAGGGAGTATAAGGGTCGCATATTGAGCGGACATTGATGCCGGCTTCGACCATAGCATCGCAGAGGCTGTTCCGTTTCTGTTCTTCAACGTCAAGAGCACGAATGTGATCCTCCAAGGAATGGAAGGTGGCTTGGGAAAGAAAGACCTATGCATTGAGTAAATAATAAGAATATTTATTGTCTGAAAAATTGGCCAGCGGAGTGTACCTTGTATTGACTGGAACTGTGTCAGTCTCTGGCAAGCCAAGGAAGCCTCTCGCCTGTTCGACTTTCTCCTTTGCCAAGCCATCCACGACACCCATCTTCGCCGTCAGATCCTCGTATCGGGTGCAAAATTCATCCGGGATTAACCCCACCCCGTAAATATTAGCATTCCCCTTCGAGATCTTCGTTGACCTAAGCTTCTAATTTGACCCTTGACACTCTGTCCCTCCAACTGATTCGGGAGCTGGGAATCGTTGGGATTGGCACAAAACACGAACCAGCACTGAGTATCCGATAACATCTCGAAAAGTGTGCCCAGGGCAGCTCTGAACTCACCCGCTACACATGGTATCGGACTTGAGGGCGTATTTAACACATCTTCCTCCTCTCGTTCCTCTTCCTCGACAGCAGGATCTTCGCAGACCGTGTGCATGTGTTTGATAGTGCCTGTCCAGCGTGTGGATGGAGACGCATAGGTTTGACGGTTTGCTGCACAGACACGATGGTGTCTTTGTTCTTTGGATGTGCTTGGTTGCAATTTCATTGCAGGAAAACAAACACACAATGAATGGATTGAGCAATCCGACACCGTCTGCAACGTTGGAAGGACCAAAACTGGTACCACGAAGAAGTGACACGAAGTCTGGGTTGAGCGCGTCCAAGTTGCGTTCGAGGAAGCCCTCCAACGAGTAAGTGATGGGACAGTTGAAATGATTGATGGTGAAGGCAGGATATCCCGGATGGTCTATCACGCCGACCCTGAAGGATGAGTGATTGCCCCAGCGTTTGCCGAAGGCCTCCCCATTGTGTGGTCCGTCTTCTTGTGCGATCAGCAAACTTGGTCATCCATGATATGGATGAGACTTTTGGAGAAGCCAAACACACTCGGCATTGTCGAAGTAAGGTACCGAAGGGATGAAACGTGATATCCCTTCTGTCTCATATTCGTCAATGTGGGACTCGAAGACTTGTTTCTGTATGAAGTTCTGCATGCATTCGTTGGAAAATTTGATGCAAAATTGGTCGAGCGAATAGTCTGCTTGTCAAATTTTGTGGACCAGGAAGATCAAAGAGGCCAATAAAAATGTCAAAGTCCTTGCGGCAGAGATGTTGGTTGATGTGTTCATTAAGCCGTGCAAGGGAGGGAATATAGGGTCGTGGCGAGGCCATCACGATTGTCCGATGAACTGTCAGGGTCGAGGAACACGGTGCAAAGCCCTTTCTTGACAAATTTTGTCTTGCATGAGAGGGCATTCTCTGGGGCTAAAAAGCGGATACCAAGGAACTCAGCAACAAGGTTGAAAGTACCCACCTTGCGAATGACAGGGGTGTCCATTCCATGACTGCAGTCAATGGTGGAACTTGAGATTGCCCTCGGAGTGAAGAATAGTGGGGCAATTTGCACAAGGTGACCGGACAGCCCGACCGTCTTGGGCCGCTTGAGCTGCTCAAAGCTTTGCGCATCATCATCCCGGACGCCGTTATTGCGTGCCCCGGCACCAAGATACTGCCAGAGTCACCTTGTTGCTGGTGGAGATTGTTGCTGGTGGATGGGTAAGTATTAGTCATCAGCATCCAATGATGATCATGAGAACCCTGTCAGCAGGCTCTCATTGGGTACCAGTCATTTGCCGTTTTCTCATTACCTGTGTTTGACCCCCGCTGCAGATCGCTAGCAAGGCATCTTGAACTCTCCAGGGGAGGGGGGAAAGTACGTATGGTAGTTTGTCATGGAAAGTGGTGCTCAGTGACTGTTTCAGTGCTTTGCAAGGATTCGGTCAGTCCATAGGTCCAGGCTACTGCAGCGAACACAACGGATCCTGACTCCCTATGCCATGACTGCCGAGCGATCACCAATGACATGCGGTATTTGTTATCGCGATTCTTGGGCTTGCCATCTGTTCGACAGAGCATGTCTTCAGTGCATCGGAGCTTGCATCACATTCATATACAACAATGTCTGTACTTTAATTTGCGGCTAGGTATTTGAATGCTACCTCCCTGTTCCTTGTTCGGTGTCCAGGTAGGTTGTTGGGCCTTTTCAACGCTTCTTTTTCACTCTTTTAAATTTTAATAGGTCAGCGCACTTTGCAACGGTGTTTTTGGTTCGCTCAGTCCGTGGGTTTAGGTTACTTGCGGCGAACACAACGGGTCCTCACTCCTCATACCATGACTTCCGGGCAATCACCAACGACTCACGCCCCGACTGGTACTTCAAGAAGATCATCATCATGTGTTGGAAGAACTGTGTAGCATGACGAATTCGGAGCATTCTCTCAGCATCCTCTACGGTCTTGTCTACGATTTGACAGACTACATCAACTATGGTCCTGCTGTCCAGGCACCAAGCAGTAAAGAGGCTCCCAGCGGTGTACAGACGCACAGTTCATGGACAGCTCCTTCATCAACCTATTTATGTCAGGATCTCACGAATGGCCCGGGTCCGTACCACACTTGCGTTCTTCCCTTGAATGCAACAACCGTTTGCAGTGTCATCGAGAATGTCACCCTTGTCGTTGTATGGGTGGTGCTACCCATCACCCCCCAAAGCCAGTCATTCCCAACCCTTCGTCGCCATACATGACGCTCAACAATCCCCAGCACGCCTTCACCATCGTACTTTCCCTCGACATCCCTAGCATCGTCAACCTGACATTCCTGTCTTTCACTCAAAAAACCATGTTCGCTTTCGCTTTACCCGTAGCGTGGTAATTAGCTCACATTCGTCCAGAACGGTCGTCTCCCAGACAGTGAGTAATGTATAGCTTTACTACTGTTATGCCAGGTCGCCTACTTGATATTTAAGGGCATGGTGTATTGGCAACAGACTTGGTTTCATCTCGCATTGAGTAGCTGCATGCAAACCTTTTTTTCGTAGGTATATTTGTGTGTGCAGAAAATCCCGGCATTTATTGCAGTTTGCCATTCCATAGTACATTTACGGTCGTAGTAGCAAGTCATAGCCGTGGGAACTTATGCAATTATTGTATCAAACCTCAGTTAAACCATTAAGGTTCAAGTCGCCTTCTATTCAGCCCGTAACATATCCTCTTCACAGTCGTTTCAATCAATGACACCATCTCAGCCATTGGGTGAAGAGCCTGAAACTGTTCCCACCTCTGAGCTCAACAAGCAGAGTCTAGTTATCCGACGCTCTATCTCTGGTCGCCTCTTACCTTCTACCACATCCATTCCTCTTACACCCTCACACAGTGTTGTCTATCCCCTGACCGCATCTGTCGCTACTACCACTGTCAGCAGACATTCTTTTTCGCCCCGTTCCTCTCTCAGGAATTGAACGTCAACGTTCACCGTCATTCTTGCTCAGCGAACGTTCAATGCGCAGGCATACCTTGTTGAGCCAGTTTGCATTGGAGATGCAGACTTCTCATTCTCCCTCACCTCCCCCTTCCTCCAACTCTGGCCACCCGTTTTCTTCTGGTGTAAGTACAATTTATTTGGCAGAATTTGTCATGTTCAAT
>JBBPQH010001047.1:0-10350 GCA_038092475.1 Boletus tomentosulus | reverse complement strand
TACATATCCCAGTCAGCCAGACCTCATCACATCACATCTAACCACCCCCACAAATAACGGGACTGTGCGCAACTCTTCTGCGCCTGGAGCTCTGGGTCTGCCGACCACAGGATTACAACGTCATTCATCATTGAGTCCATCCCCAGCTAGAAAGCGCGTCAGTGCAGTGGGAACAACCTCTTCTCACGCAAGGCTTTTTAAACTCTACGGCGACATCTTTCTTTTAGCAGGGAGGACACAAGATTCCAGGATTTGGTCTGTGGACGTCATTCATCCACGCTTTCCATGATTAACAATTTTGAAGGTACCAGGAAGCACTGAACTCGTTTAAGACCGGAATGGATCCTGTTTGGCAAGCGTCAGCCATGGAGGGCCTGGCGGTAATTTCCGTTCTCGATTCGTGGGCGGCAGGCCAAGGACTCGTACGTTTCTGCTACCATACATGAATGTATGCGTTTCACGTCTTTACAGCAGGCATCACTCAGTGATACAAAAGACCTTTGGATGGAGATCAACGAGCAGCTCTCACAAGCTGTCGCCATATATCTCAAGGCGGGTGTTCCGTCAGATACCATGCAGGATTATTCCCTGTTATCGTTTGTCTACACGTCAGCTGTTCTGCGGCAGACATCGTTGCTGTTCTGTGTCTGGTCATCGAAAGGTTGGGGAGCACTGGCCTTCGCATCAATGCTGCAATCGGGTACTACGTCTTACTGGCAGAAAGTTATCTCTGATAATTCTTGGGTTAACCTTGAACGCCTCAGCGTCATAACCGGCATCACCCGCTCACAAATCGCCAGCACAGTCTCGCAGGCACACGGTTCTTGGTTATTGCACCTAGGTCCTCAAGAGCGCATTGTCGTCTTGCAATCCATGGCAAGTCTCTACAGCTGCCTGGGATACAAACGTAAGGAAGCGTACGTGCTCCGTGAAATGATTAGTTGCATCATGGATTTGGTTGTCTGCGGTCGTGAGGAAGATTATCAACTTCAAAGGTTGGATGCCGGGAATGCTGGCTTAGCCATCCGCACCGCTGGCCTCCAGAATGGTGATGACAGTATTCCTACAGGCAACGGGAGCTTAGCTTTCCGACCGAACGAAAATATACAGGGTAATTCAAGCGTCCTCAAAATTCTCACGTATGCGTGCAAAGTTCTTGGTGTCGATTTGGAGTCCGTGCAGGTAGCTGCACCGTCAAACGCCGAGGATGATGGGAACATCGACCAGCATACTAGTTCTTTCGAAGCTTTGTCGATGGCACAGTCGCTGAATAATTCATTCGGATGGCCAGAACTACAGATAGGAGTGGTGCGCGAAGCAATTGCAGTTGCTGAGGCACTTCCCGGTCGGTAGATGTTTTTGCTGCTGGACTGAATCTTACGGATCTGATAGATCAACTTGCTGTGGCTCGCTTTGCGTTGTCTGCTCTCAAGACTATGCATTCCATCTTTTCCACCAGCGACCAGTGCCATCTATACCAAACAGCTTCAAGAGCACTTGTCACAACACGGCGACGTGGTGAGGCATCGACGATCGAGTACTGGGCCGGATGCCCTGTTCAAAGCATCGCTGTGCTACCGTGAGCACTTTGTGTCTTGGGTAAATTTACAGGCAATCAATGGAGTCTCCAGCCTTCCTGCACACCGCATTCTGGTTGAGAAGCCCCTCTCGCTGGTGGCCACCAGCCACCCCTCATCCTGTACTATGAACATTATTCCTAGCTCGGACAAAGAGCTGTTTTTATACAACCCTCGGAAGTCCGTCAACACGAAAGTAAGTCAAACTGAATACCTATCCTTCCGCCGAGCAACTAAACGAGTTACAGGGTAAAACCATCATTATACAAAATGAACTTGCTGAGCTGGTAATCACTCTGCGTAACCCTTTTGTGTTCGAGCTCGAACTTCACAACGTATCACTAATGTAAATTTTCATCTGGAGTATCCATCATCTCCGGCTAATCCCTTCTAGTACATCAGGTGTCGATGTCGAATGCAGCATCATCTCGTCGATCATTATTCCTGCTAACTCTATCCATGCCATTACTGTGACTGCGTTTGCTAGGAAACCAGGTGTCTTGGTTGTCAAGGGCTGTACTGTTCAATCTCCTAATAGCGCACCAAAGAGATTTCTCCTTCCGGTGTCCACTGAAACCGAGGAGGAGTACCAGTCACGGAGGCAGAGCATGATGATGTGCGAAAGCGGGCGGACAAAGTACTCAGGACTCGATTCGCGAGCATGGGACAAGGGCGGGAAACGTTTCTCCAATTTCTCATCACTATCGAAGCTGAAGACGCGATTCTTGGAGTGCGTAGTCGTCCCAGAGCAGCCTTTACTTCGTCTGAGATGGACTTCTCTGACGCATGCGGCCGTAATGCTTTACAACGGCGAAAAGTGTGTCGCTTGATACGATGATGTCTCCTTTGCTAAACACGTTTCTAGGTCTACTATTCGACTTACGCTCGAAAATATTTCCACTCTACCAATCAATTTTTTGTCATTGTCATTCGAAGACTCCACGGTTGCTTCTGCACAAGAGGCATTGGCAGAGGGCCAAATTGGTACTTCTGAGATGTATGAAATCGAGTACGACCTTATCCACCAGCAAGCCTTTTCTTGGAACGGCGAAAAGGAGATCAAAGTGATTAATCCAAGTCAAAAAATTGTTGTGTCTGTTGCTTGCTTCGGAAAGGCCACATGGTGAGTTTACTTCCAGCTTGCTCTCGGAGATTTTTATGCCCTCCCTCTAGCACTAGTGGCACTGTCCATATAACATATGCATATGTCCGTCAGGACGATGAACCAGGAGCCACGATCTTCTACGCGAGACGGTTGATATATCCGATGACTGTCACTGTGTACCGCATGCTGGAGTGCCATGAGATGGACCTCATGCCTCTGGACGTACTCAGCGATATTAGCGGTGATGCACTCCGGAGGGATACCGACCCTCATGCATGGTGTCTATTCTCCATTGAGGTCCGGAATACATACGGCTTGCCCTTTGAAGTCTCATTCGACAGGACACAACAAAGTAAGGTTGAAAGTCTGCCTTTGAAGGAAACGCACTCATAAAAGTAGATGCGCCGGATGCCTCAGTACTCTCGACTGTTCCGCCTGGCTCGACGTCTCGGCAAGTCAAATTATGGATTTTCCACCATACCCTTAGGTTAACAGTGTTTACTCCAAATAGGATCTTACTTCCAATTAGAAGGTTCCGTCTCTCGGACGAGGCAATCTCGCGACCCATCCCTACCCTCTCGGATCGCCAGTTTGTCGTGTCCCAATCCACTTTGAATGATGCAGAGGACAAGGCTCAAAGGGAATTATTTTGGTATCGCGAGGAATTATTGGACATCATTCATGGTCGTTGGAAAGAGGTTGGTGTTGATTGCCCATTGTCCTGCGACACATCACTGACCTTCCTTTAGGCGAACGGCCATCGTAGCGGAGATTTGTCCCTGCGACAGCAACGCGTGACGATGCGTATGCTAAAAGTCCTGAAGACAGATCTAACTCGCGTCGATTTATCTTTGGCGCAATGTTGCTCTAGGGAAACAGCTGTTAACGTGTTGGGCGGAAAGTTCGTAGTACCACCAAATACGGTTGTGAATCTGGTGGCCAAGGTCACCAACACTGGCCGTACGTTGATCAACCTCACATCTTTTGCCCCACGTTAACCGTGCCTCAGCTTCAACTTTGGCAATGAAGCTGGATCTATCGACGAGTCCAGAGGAGCATGTCCTTTTACAAGGCTCCCTGACGGACATCGTGCTGGGCCGTGTGGAAGGTGGTCAGTCACAAACAGTGGAAGTACCCGTCTGCTTCCTCAGTGTTGGGTACTTTGAGATTGCAGTTGAAGCACGGCAACTAGGTGTCGTGGGAGAGCTGGGACGGACTGGAGCCTCTCACTTGTGTGTAATCGTCAAAGAGGAAGACGATTCGTTGCGAACTACATTCTCTGATATTCAATAATTTCCACAGATTTGTGCATCAATCTACCTCTCACACCGGAAACTCTTCCGATGTTAATTCTTAACGCTTGTCCGAAAAACGCTGTGAATTCTCTGACATACCTTGCGAAGTTTGTGAGAATTCGAAGAAAGTGATAGACAAAAATCTAGTCCCACCGAGGATTGAACTCGGGACCCTTGCATTCAATGTAACCTCATAAGTACAACGCTCTGACCACTGAGCTATGGGACTATCAACTGACCCTTGGCCCATGTGATCGTATCAACAGCAAATACTGACCATGTCCATTCTGAATGGATCAGGGTTCTAGTAGCAGCATACATCTTATGGATCAAGAAGCCCAGTTTCCTCCTCACATCCATTGCGGGAGATGCGTATAAATCTTGTTCCGACCCTCCTGCCTTGTTCCTCTGAGTGTGTAATCCACACGATAGCCTTTAATTCACTCTCCGGAGATCGCAACTCGCTAGAAATGGTATCTTCAACGAGTGCTGTTGACTGAGGATCAAGTGCGGAAGTGGGTTCTGGGAAGGAATAAGATACTCAGATCACTGGGCCAAGAGGTAGCAAGACCGACCATCCAGCAACAGCACTTCTGCGGTATTCAAACCGAGTGCGGTGGCCAGCGCAATCCGTTGCGACTCTCCACCGCTCAGATTCGACCAGTTCCGGTCCCAGAGTTCTTCATCGATTCCCCAACGCTTGGAAATTTCGATTGGGTATGTCAGTCCTGTACTGTCACTGACAGACTTGGGACCCCTGCGCGATCTGAAAGATGAGATGGCTGCAAGGAAGTCTCTCGGAGTTCCCGGCAGCAATGAAGGCCTTTGTGGGACGTAAAATACTTTTGTCCTGAAGAAGGGCACGCCTACGAGTCGCTCCGTAAGCATCAAGGCTGGATCCTCGCAATCATGTCTGCATACCGAACGACTTGGCGGTGCTACGATAAACCCGTTATGTTTGTGGCACATTTCATGAACAAGGAAACGCTCACCGTCCTCTGTACAGCACTTGGCCGCTGTAAGTGATTAAATGGGAAACACACTTCAACAGAGTGGTTTTCCTGCTTGAAGGGTTAGAGGATGTTCGTGGCCGATTTGATATCGGCCGACGTACCCCGACCCACTCTTGCCATGCAATACGATCACATCACCTTCGTTGATGTCGAAGTTGATGTTGCTGAAGATTATGTGCTCCTCGTCTTTAGCGCAAGTGACGTCGCGAACTTGGAGGAGCATCGTCATGATGTCTAGCGAGCAAGGAGTTCACGCGCACTACATCCCACGGTGGCTATGTAATCATTAAATGTAGCTGATGAGATGGGGTGACCGCATTACTGTCCATGAGTCTATAAAGGTAATCACATCATATCTAGGGATGAGGAGGCACTCCCATCTCTTCTGGCGTCAAAGTCGAGCTCTCGATCATTACACCGACACCAACTTTAGCAGCATTCTAATTCTCATCGTCAGTAAACTTTCGCAATTAATGAAAAAAAATTCACCTTGAAGTGGTCAATCTCACCAGAGACCAAAAATGCAAAAGTTGGGGCGAAGCGTTGCTCAAGCAAAGCCGAGACTTTACCAGTAGAGTCCAACTGTGCTCTAAAAGTGGCCATTCGAAGGTCGTACTTGGCGCCCAATGTCGCTATGGCATCTCTTCTCTGAGATCCTGCAATCACCTGAAGATCTGCCGCTACTTCCACCTTCTCGCTCAGCTTTTGCCAGTACGTGGTCTGTAAGATACCAGCAGGTTGTAACTGGGCAGTAGCAATCCAGTTCTTGTTGGTTCCTGTGTACTTGGCAAGGTAGGATGTTGCAAGCTCGGTCAACTCCGGCGTCTGTCGTTGATATAGTGTTTCAAAGCCAAGGGCGAGGTTCTTGGTGAACGACTGGAAGTAACTTCCGATGTATATACCAGTGAGGTCGGTCGGTGATGGATTGACGGCCTTGAGGTTAAGGGAATAGTCTTGACCTTGGTAGTCTTGTTCCAGCTGTAACATACTATGTCCAACCTGTTGGGAGAACTGTTTATGGCGAGAGAAAATTAGTAAATTTTAAAAAGGGTAAAAGATGAACCTCACCTGCGCTTGCATCTTGGTAATGCACGTCTCCGACCACCCTTGGTTCACCCTTCCGTTGACATTACCCTCGTGGTCCACGCCTCCCTGCAACAATACCTAAGAGTCGCGTGAGATAATACGAGAGAAGGATGTAGGTTGAAAATTTACACTATTTGTCGCATATACAGCACCAAAGTTATACGATGGTGCCGCGAGTTGAGAGCCAAGGTTGAACGAGTGTGATATTTGGAACGCGGGGTTGATGGAAAGATTCTTGGAGAGGTCCGCCCTAGCACCATCAAACATAAAGTTTGTCAGGTGGGTCACTAGAGGTGTTGAGGTCAAGGACAGGACGAGAAATACTCGAAGGACATACGTTTGACTTCCTTCTGCAGGTTCTCGACTGTACCGGGGTTTGGCAGGTCCAATGACGTTCTCCATTGAGCGAAACGATCATATACGGAGGTCAGAGGGGAAATGGCAGACAAGTAGGACGTCCTTTTTGGTGGTTGAGAGAAAGACGGCGAAGGGTCATCAAGACCAAGTTTTGCAGAAGTATGGGCCATGGAGAACTCGAATTACCGACGCGCAGATTTGACCAACTGCGAAAAAATCGACCGTGAGCAAACACTATCAAATTTGGAAAACTACCGAACAAGTTTCGGTACCGTACATACATACTGATAACAGGCCAAGGCAAAATATCCAGACCATTCTCTGTATCGAAGGTATGAACACTCGATCGTCAAGCTTGAGAGGAGTGGCCCAGTGTATCTGCGAGCAGCGCAACAGATCTAGTCTGATGATCGCGATCTGGTCCCTACCAAAGACCAGATGGCGACTGAAAGAGACCATCTATACTTAAGCAGCATCAACTAGAAATGAACCAACCACAATGGAAAACATGTCAGACGGGGTAAAGAGCGAAAGGAGTCCCGCGCAGACTGGTAGCACTGTCCGCCTCATATACGGTGGTACAGAGGAATGCGGGCAAGGAAAAAGTCCCTGGGTGGTACATCAATCCATCACGGCGTGATGGCAATGCATCATGGCAGAGCTTGCGCTCACCACGTTATCCAACGAGCTCTATAGATCACCGCATCTCTTATCGGGCGAGTTAGCAGCGAACGATCAAGGGGCAGGAACTCGGTTGTCTAATACCTGTGTGCGACCACTTGGTACCACAGAGCTTTAATAAATTCAGGAACACACAGCCCTATGTAGACACAGATATTTTCGTTCAAGTGACTGTCGCAGGATATGATTCTGGCCAGCTATCCAGGCTTGGATGGTGCTTACGATGTCATTCGCCACCAAGTGAAACCCAAACGCCCCGCAACCGCGCCACTGGTGCTATGATACGTGTCACCGACAACTTCGGCCATGGCATGCGTAACGCTGGCGATGCCCCCCTCGGTCAGAACTAACAGTAAGTACCAGGCGGTGCTCGGCTGATTGGGTATCCAACTGCTGCGCATTACGTCGGCGATCAACGCTGTGACGCCCATTGCCAAAGCGCTGCGGTTATAAGGGGAGGTCATTCGCAGTCTAGCCGTCCCTTCCTCTAGACGCTATTGCGTTTCCCTAGCAATATTCCTAAATGGCACTCCCGCTGACTGCCTCTCAGAAACGATCGATACTGCTTGCCGTCACCGTCGTTGTAAGCTTATCCTTATGCTGTTTTGTTCAAGTTATCGACTACCTCAAGCTCGGTCTATGCTTTCTTCTAGGCTCGGGACGTCGGACAGATACTTTGATTCGTTACCCTGCCCAATCGAATGCTCAAGACCGAGAAAGCACTGTCTCCCCTGTCGATTCTCCTATCCCTACTCTTTCTGTTTCTCGGATCGCAACGCCATCGTCGACACCACGGCGCAACATCCCAATTCCCCCTCCCCATCTCTTCCTTGATCAAAAGACCGCGGATGACTCACTGCCCCGGCGTGCTAATGCAACTCTCCTAATTCTTGCGCGAAACAGCGACTTGGATGGCGTCATTCAGAGCATTGAACAAGTGGAGTCCAAATTCAACCGTAAATTCGGTTACTCCTGGGTTTTATTGAATGAAGAAGAGTTCTCGGCCGAGTTCAAGAGGTAAGCTAGTATTGGCTACATGGGTCCCTGTATTTCGATGTTCTAACCCGCCAATAGACGTGTTAGCGTGTTGACTAATGCACCTGTTTCTTTTGGTGTAATCCCACACGATCACTGGTTCCAGCCTGATTGGATTGATGAGGATCGTGCGCGAGAGGGCCGTGACAGGCTCGTATGGCAGAACATTATATATGGTGGTCAGTTCGCTCTCCTTTGTCACATATATCGCACAGCGTGATCAACACAGATATTTTCAGGGAGCGTGTCGTAAGTCTGGACACATGATCCACATGGAATGAGTGGCTAATACACTGCATTATAAGCTATCGTAATATGTGTCGTTTCAACTCCGGTGTAGGTGCTCTGTTGAACGTTGTGTATTATTTCGCTGACCTTCTATCACCCAGTACTTTTTTCGACACGAATTACTTCAACCATACAGGTGGTATTGGAGGGTAGAGTAAGCATTCCCTGGATTGCTGTCGTGCTTGTTCTGATGTATTTCCCAGGCCTGACGTGAGATACTTCTGTGATGTCGATTATGACCCATTCTTGTTTATGGAGGATAGAAACAAAACTTACGGCAAGTGCCATCGTATCGTTGATTAGGCCACACTCACCACTCACCGTCCCCTGGTTTAGGCTTCACGATATCTATGCCTGAGTGGGAGCCAACGATACCAACCTTGTGGAGTTCTGTCCGAGGTGCGGAATGATATTAATCACCGTGACGCTATAGAAATGTTGACTCGTCCTAAATAGAATTCATCGCAGACAATCCACAGTACTTGCATCATGATAACGCCATGGATTTTCTATCAGATAATTCTGGCGAGTCGTATAATCTATGTCATTGTGCGTAGATTTTTCTCTAGATATGAATCGGCGCTTACCATATCGATCAGTTTGGAGCAACTTTGAGATTGCCGACATGGACTTTTGGAGAAGCGAGGCATACATGAAGTTTTTTGAATTCTTGGAGCAAAAGGGAGGATTTTACTATGAGGTGAGTCATCGCACGCGCCCTTTGGTTGACGAGGCTCACCAAAACTCGCGATAAGCGTTGGGGAGATGCGCCTATCCACAGCATTGCTGTATCATTATTCGCTGCCAAGGACCAACTCCACTTTTTCAAAGACATTGGCTACAGACACAGTCCGTTCCAGCACTGTCCGCAAGGGTCGGATTGGAAGAAAGGGCGTTGTTCGTGTGACCCTAACGACAACTTTGGTATGACATGCCTCCATGGCTCGTACAAGCGGGTGCTAATTGAATTGTTGTGATAGACTTTGCGCAAAACTCGTGTCTCAAGCAATTCATGAGATTGACGTAGAATTGGGTTTTTGCATCGGTGTCAACTTGGTGTATTATTATTTATCTGATCTAAGTTATGTGGAACACGTTTGAGAATTAGATTCTGCCATTAGGCACGTTTGAGATCAGGCACGTGACCGTCGAGAGGGGTAACTGCGGGCTAGTCACTTGGGGTTTGAAACGTCTTGAGCGGTAAACTTTCATCTTGCCATTGCGGTTTGGCTCATTCGCGAAGATGATGACGCCTATGCGCTACGTCCTCCTGGTCCTTGGGATGATCGTAAGGACACCTACCGAATCCCAGACGCACATCTCACCGAATACAAGGTCGGACTACATTACATACTCAGCTTTACGCACGAGGAGTATGGGAAGGCCACGTCGGTGTCGCATCTCTCGGATTACATTGCGGGCCCTGTTCCCCCGCACAGGGAGACTGTTCCGGAGCAATACTACAAACCGGCCGAGTCTGTTTATGCACCGGATCGAAAAGCAAACGCTACTTTTGCGATGCTAGTGCGGAACAGCGACTTGTCGGGTATCATGAGCAGTATGAGGCAAATCGAGGACAGGTTCAACCGGAAGTTCAACTACCCTTACGTCCTCCTCAATGACGAGCCATTCTCAGAAGATTTCAAAAAGTATGACAAGTGTCTGGTTTTTTTTTTGGCTAACTGCTTCCAATTCCTTTGGCTAGGCACATTTCCGCACTCACCAATGCCCAAGTGGAATTTGGTTTGATTCCAAAGGAGGACTGGGTACAACCTCCATGGATTGACGAAGACAAGGCAAGTGCAGCGCGTGACGATATGATCAGGAATAATGTCATCTACGGTGGTGCGTGTCTTCCTCCAAACCACTATAGCATGTCACCTGACGCACCATAATCCCCAGGAAGCGTACCG
>JBBPQH010001046.1:0-10360 GCA_038092475.1 Boletus tomentosulus | reverse complement strand
TGACTAAGGATGGACGGGCTTGCGTGTCTCACCGGCCGTGTGTCGACGTCAAATGGGCCACCCGGCAAAAGACCCACTTACGCACGCCCACTAAATCCAACGGGTGACGTTATTCCGGACCCGTGCAATTGAACTTGTCACTGTCAGCGAATGTTCGAGAATCCACCATGTTAGTTGAACCGAAGGTACTTTTCTGAAACTGTTCGACTTCGATTCAAAAACATGGCAGCACTTCCATAGATCGGAACTGTGCAGCGGGTTGAGAAGTTGTGATGCATATCCACATGTGGTTCGGGATATCATATATTATCATTAGACCGGATCCGGCCCTCAAGTTGTGCGAGCTGTGCGTATCAGCCCAAATCGCCCTCATGTTCCGAAGCATCCAAAATATACATTGTATAGTATCGCTCCACCCTTCCAACAAAGTCCACGACGATTACACGATTTTCTCCTTGTCCGGATAGGCAAGCCTCCCTCGCACACCATCCAGCGTTGAATTCCTCAACATGTTTAATCCCTATCGGGACTCACGATCCCAATCCAATCTCCATGTGAGGTGACTTCGCCCGAGACAGCCGTGCAACAAGGCCGCGTCGCGTCCGTAGCGAATTTCAAGACGATTCCGTTTCCGGGAGAACGAGGGTCGGTACCCCTTGCGTATCCATTATCGGAAACAGTGTGGTACCGGATGCAGGTTTCACCGTCAAAGAGAGCTAATATTTTACACGCTTGGAGTGGGGCGTACCGCTCAATGGTAATCGGTGACACTTCATCCAGGGATGACTTGCGCATCGTCAGGTCGACGCACGCTGCCTTAAAAGTTGACTGCCAAAGCTTCATGTGAATGGATCCAGAGACAGGCGACGATGGAATTCCGTGTTAGGCCAAATGGCCACATCTTTGCCTCGATATGCCCCTTCGTGAGAGGCGGAGGACGTTTGTCTCACTTTCAACAGGTCGTTGATCATCGGGGAGGACGAAAACTTGTACAATAGTGCGAATATTTTCCCTTCCGGCCGTATCGCGGAGCACAATAACATGGGTGTCTGTGAGCACGATTCCCGGCCCATCGTCAGCCTTGTCTTATCCTAGTGGTAGATGAGGATGAGCCATATCAAAATCTACGTGGGGCCGTTGATTACTACACACCAACGCGATGTGGAAATCTGGAAATTCGTAGAATATACGTTTTCGTGTATCCAGCACCAAAGATTCACTCCATAAGGAACCTCAAGGTACCGGCAGTTTTGCATTTGAGATTCTCGTTCGAAATTCGAAAAAGGTACGTCCAGGAAGATAATTTCAAACAACGCGCCAGTGTCTGCGTCCAGCCGAAACTCCAATAGTGACCTATGTGCATCGTCGTCAATACAAGATGTAACTCAAAAAAAGAAAACGGTAGACGTACCATCGCGGGGGATGATCAGTGACCGTCCTCCGACATCCCGTAATATTCATATATTCCTCCTACTCCCACAGGACCTGCGGCACACGTGTCTCTGCATCCGCATTGGTGTCATACAACACGAACCGCTCGAAGCGATGAACCACCTCCCAGCAATGAGCCTGAGAAATCAAAACGACGCCATCAAATGGGATCTCGACTTTCGATACAATTCGTAGACTCTGTCGTCTGTGACTGGCCAAGCGGACCAACTATACGAGCGCGCTCTTGGATGCCACATTGCGAAATGGTCCAGGCAGACGAGGGAAGGGTGCGTGCTCATACAGAGCCTACCACACTGCGGGTTCGTGAGTGATGGCAAAGAACCGCTTTGAAACCTGCCAGACAGAGAATAAGTGTTGAAAAGTTTGGCTCGATCGAAAGGAATGAACACGCGCCATCCGCCATCAGAAGACATCTCGTATGCATTGTGTAACAGTGGATCCGGGAAATAATATCAGCTGGAAAGATGCAGTGTCAGATGGTCATTGATCAATCAAAAAGTGAACTTGCTGGTCACCATCGGACAACGACTCAGACGCTCGTGTAGCAGAGAATAATTTCTGTTGGAAAGACGCAATGAGTTGCCATGGTCGTCGACAGCAAGACATAAGATCAAAGTTAGTCTGGGGGAGGCGAACTTCGAGCAAACAAATTGAAAAGGCCTTAGGCAAGTGGCTAAGGCATATCGGCAAATTCAAGCTGCAAGTAACTTACTTAGTTCCTCGTCCAATGGCCAGGGCTAGCTTGTTGCCACTGCCGCGATGATATGAAGATGTCCACAGACCTGTGAAACCAGTTGATGAAATGCGATTTGCAAGTTGTGAAATTGAGACGCGTTGGGAGATTCATGTGTAGGGTGTGCTCAAAGAATGAATCCCTGCGGAACGGTACGCCGGGCGAAGCACCTGTCGGGTCAACCATGCTTCTCGACACCGTTATGACCCGTGGATACATCTTGGGGACGATCAATAAGAGGTATGTGAACACGCTGGTCAGCATCTTGATCTCCGCAGGAATAATTTCCCCCAGAGCAGGCCACGTTCAAGAAACCAGGGTCTCATCCTGAATGCTGTTTCTCCTACAAAAGCTTCCTAGAGAAAATGGAAAATTTATCGTGTCAGGCGAAGCCAGCCAAGTTCACCAGCACTGTTCGGAAAGATACGCACTATCGCCAGACCTTTATTTCCCGCACAAACTTTGACCCTACACCTGAAACAGAAATTCGGGATTCAGGTGACCCCACGTTCGACTCTTCGAGGCACATGAGAAAATTTGGCCACCTTTGATAATCAGATATCAGAAATGTCCTCATCCATCGTCATCGATCAGAAGAGTACTTATTGCCAGGGTTTTCATGGCCAGAAATAATGACCAGAAATTCTTTTATGTAAGAAAGCTCTGGCGTTGCGGCTAAACTGGTAACCGGTCGAATACGCCGCGACGTCGTTCGACGTTGACGTTGACTAGGCGGAACCAAACTGCGCTGGACCATGCAAATAAAGAAGCAAAAGAAGCGGATGTAAATTAATATAAACAGCGAAAAGAAATAAACATGGACATTGCACGCGTCATAGATGGGCATTGGGGTACTAGAAAGCGTAAATTTTCGATACGGTATTGTAGGGTACGTCACGTGCGTCATCAAAAACGTGGGCTTGTAGGGCATATGTACCGAGAAAGAAAACAGTCGCGTGCGGCACGAGTATCGTTTGTCGAGACCATGAACGGGTAGCGTCCGTAGCCGTTGGTCCTTCCACCATCATCTTCAACCAAAGAAACGCGTCCGATGAAAGGAAAAAAAGCGACCCACACAGGCATTTTCGAAAGCACAAAACAAGATCGACACTATTCATTCAGAACAACACGGACTCGATGGCCCGCACGCTCAATCCTGCGGAATCGACTCGTATGCGGGTGGAATTTCCTTTGGTGGGGGGTGGTCCTCGATCGGTGCCCTGCCCCCATCCCGATGTACGACAACATCACTACCCTCGGCGGTCTCTGGTTGCGTTGCCAATCCCAATGTCTGAGCCTGCCCACTGCGTCCAAGCGCCTCGCGTTCCTTGGCTCCACGCGTTGACGACGTGTTATAGCTCGCCGTTGAGGGCGGTGAGGCCGCTGGACGAGGACTATGCCATTCCCCGGTTGACCCATACGTGTTGGGCGGAGATACATAGGTGCCTGCAGGTGGCAGCCCATGCTGCATAAACTGCCGAGACTGCGCATCAACGGACGAGTATAACTCCGGGCTGGTCTGGCCGCTCGCAGCAAGCGACGAAGGAACGCCGATATATGGTGATTCGCCATATTGCCGCATGCTTGAACTACCTTGGTCGGTGTACGATTGCGGGAACGGCGTCACTTCTTCGGCAAGGTCGAGGCGAGGCAGTGTGCCGCCGCCTC
Organism: Boletus tomentosulus; assembly: GCA_038092475.1. Lineage (NCBI taxonomy): Eukaryota > Fungi > Basidiomycota > Agaricomycetes > Boletales > Boletaceae > Boletus > Boletus tomentosulus. Next base: position 6,507 of record JBBPQH010001046.1, on the reverse strand, counting down.
CATCTGCTCGTCCCACGACACGGTCGGGATCAAAGTTGCCATCGAATTCGTCTTTGCGGACTCGCTTCCGGATGCAGAAGAGCAGGAGCGCTAAAATGGTGATGCCAGCAACACCACCGACGACGGCACCGACGATGACGCCCGTGTTAGAATTACTGCTGGTACTTGGGCTAGTGCTGATGGAGGTCGTGATGACTTCGGGAACGGAGGTGGTGAGATAGACAACGGAACCAGCAGCGTCCGTCGAGCTAGCAAAAAGGGATATAATTAAATGCAGAATCAAATAGGAAAGGACAAACGTACAGCAGGGTTGTCGCCACCTGGGAAGTGAACGAAGATGTGCTCGTTGTAGCCGCTGCGGCGGTGGGAGTGGAGGACGCTGAGGCTGATTGAGATGCTGTAGTACGAGTTGCAGCGGAGGTACTTTGGTCCGCTGGACTTGATTGGGGTGTGGTAGTTGGTGTGGCCGAGGTCGCTGGGGTATTGGAGGTGGTGGGAACATTAGTGGTGGTAGGCTGAGTGGCGCTGGAGGTGTCTGGGGAATGTGTGGATGAATTGTCAGTGCTGGAGTTGGGAGAGAGAGAAGGAAGAGATTGAGAAGAAATAGAGGTACCAGGGCTCGAGGTCGGGGCCACCGAAGGTGATGTGGGGGCAGCGCTTTGGCTGCCTGGGGCGGAGGACATGGACGAGCCTGGACAAAGAAATAGAGAGGGAAAAAAGAAAGGGAAATGAAAAGTGGAGAGTCGCTGCTAAGCGCGGTGGAGCAGCGAGAAGACAACGTGCGGTCAAGGTTCGGTAAACAAGCTTCGTCTTTCGTACTAGCTCGGTTTAGAGTGCGCAGCTTAGAGGAATAATTTGATAAAATGCTGTACGCGGGTTGGACCGCATCAAACACGAGGACTCTTGCCTTGTAGGCAGGTCATCGATAAGAGTCTCGGGTTACTCACCGGTAATCTGTTCACTAGTGCTCATCGTTCAAAGTTGGGATGAAGGTTCGGAAGACAAACAACTCTGCTGTTGGCAGCTGAAACACGTTTCTGTTCGTCAAAGTCCCACGCGCTGCTCTTCACCCGAACAGATCGAATCCGACATATTCCAGTAGTACGCTGGGGACTAAGTACTTGCTCGTGTCCACCTCGTCAAGACGCCGCACACGCCACTCACACCATCACCACCAGCTAGGAATCTCCCATGCCCAATAAGCCTGCACGAGTGATGAAGATCGTGCCAATCACAATCGCCCAATGAACGCTTGAACAGTGACCATGTGACAATTCGACACAAGGGAGCCACCTGAGACACTGCCCCTGTCTTCGTCACCTTTCCCACCGCCCAGCTGCCCTTAAGACACGATTATTTCGGTATAACAAGGCTGTACCATGAGGGTAAAATAAGAGCAGTCTGACCACCCGACGTTTAAGGCCTAAGCCCAGTCGGGTAATGTGTAGTGAGCATTTCGCGTTTCGTTCGGCCCCCGATCGGGCTCACCAGACCATCGTGTGTACGATCGAAATTCTTGACAATAAGCGGTTTGAACGGACTTTAACTAGTTTTCACCTAGGAGAAAAATTATGTAATCATGAGCCCAAGTTCGACTGGACACGCCAAGATTCCTCTTGCCATCCCTCAGATATCAGGGCTAAGTACTGCTAAACCGTTTGTAATCGTGGCATTGTGCTGAATTTTGATTGGCAGGGTTCTTTCTCGCATTTACGGCTGTGTTGCGAACTTCCTGCATTTCAGGCACTGTAATGTTACGAATCGTTCAACGGCGCAGCTGAAGTTCAAATGCAAGTCCATCGGATTTAAACGCGCTCCTGCGCTGTTAGCCCCTCGTACCATCGTTGACACAGTTCTGATATCCCAAGATGACGTGCTTTTGAGGCCTCACAATGGCAATGCAACTGCTATCTAGCCCTTGTCCATTAGTGCGTGTGCCTCCTGTGCCTACGTCAGGCAACATCTGATGTGTCACAGTGCGGGAATCGTGCCTTCCACAGAGGGACTCATATCAGTGCCTCATTATAAAATCAATTTCGTGATAAGCAGACGCGTGCGACCAGGACACGAGGCGTTGCTTAGCGATGGCACAGTCGCACATTCCCCGGATACATGTCGGTGCATCCCCGCAAACCACACAGTGGGGTAAACAAAGTTTGCCTGCCTCCGTTGGATGTTGGTATGCATAACCCGTCGGTGGCCTGAAACTCAAGCTCACATAATTTTGTTCTCTTTCGGGGACGCAACGCCTGTTGATTCATGAAACGCCATCCCCGTTCTGGTGGCGCAATAATTTTGGTAAATGAGGCTTGCGCCCAACAGCCTGTGCGAGCCAGAACTTGATTCGAGCGCATTGATGGCCTGCTTGTTCCCAATCTGACAGAATTTTCAAAGGTGATACTGTCCTTGTTATCTTGCCGTCCAACGTTCCTAACAAGTGTATCTCTATGTCTGATAATGCGGGCCCAATCATGAGCCTCCCTGTCAGACGGAAACGATGCCGTACCTTACAGTAATTTATAATCAAATTACACGACTCATTTGTCATTCTAGATGGGCTGAAATATGTCGTCATGAAACGCACTGTTATTCTGCGATGGCGTTATCTTTTCCCTGGTCTGACTCCCAAAGTCATTGCTCCAGAATTATTGAGTGGTGAAGACCGTCACTGTAGCGACTTGGAGCCGGACACACAGTAGGATCGGTGATCAATCGATCACATTTGCTAGTGAGCCAGCTCACTCATTAATCCAACAGTTTCTTTCCAGGTGCATACATACATTGTACAATCAATACCTGTGCTCGTGCTATGACACCGATTTCACCTACAAACAATCTCTCATTCATCGTCCTCATGGCGAGCCTTCAACACAAACAACTGGCTCGGCAAGAAGTGCGAACCAGCCGTTATGATGGGCCCGATCACAACCTGTGATGTAAATATAAAAATCATTGCACTTGTGAGCAGGAAAATGATTACTTTAGCATTCTTTCCAGCGTCAACTGGGATGGTCCATCCAAGGTGCGGCCTGTCTGCGATCGCGATGCTGAACGGGAAGTGAATGACATGACCCTCAATCCCTGAAAGACAACGGTGCTGCTCACGTAAAGCCGTTCTGAGGTCTGTGGTGGGTAACCTCCCATACTGTTTCATGCTCGGGATAGATGGAAGCGACAACCTTTCCGCCGTCCACTCCGACATGGTGGTACCCGCTTACAGTGAAGCGATATCTGTCTTTACCGACGTTATGGGCTGTCCACTGGGGGATCCGTGAGTATTTATCTGGATTGGTAACAGAAAATAGTCATACGTGGTGGACAGGTGCATCGACATAGACGTCCTGCCAGGCAGGCACGGTGTAGCTGACACCAATGGGGGGATGCCCATCCGTGTAGGAGGCGATTGTGAAGTGACGTCCGTCTTCAAGCTCGTTAGTCATAGGATATGAGGTGCAGTAGGAGTTGAGGGAAACTTGCGGTCAGTTGCGACCTTTTATATCCCTCTCGACCTATTACGACGCACCTTTCCAGAAATTCTTCTTTGTTTCGAATTTACATGTTACCTTGGGTAATTACCCCAGAAGTTTGGGGGTTCGACTGCTCAAGTTACGATATAATATATTTCCAGGATTGGAGAATTTCTTGATTCAATGTCTGATGGGAAGTTTCTTTGATCGATCTAGACCGGACCCTTGTTCGCTTTATGCAAAAATGGACATGGTGCGCATGAGGATTTTATATGGTATCCATAACAGTGGTTCTTGCAGACCATATTCAGTGCTATGACACACAGCTGAGGGAGCTAGTCGGAGATTGTCATTTGGCCAACGTCACTCAGTCTCTGCGAACGAGGCGATACAGTTGCGTTGCTACATTCCGCCAGCCAGGTATGATGGATCATGCTAGGCTTACCTTCCTTCTGCAATGTCGCGCTAGGTGCACCAGGCCAATTCTTACGATTGTTATGCGAGGCGCAGAACGCTCATATAGATTGTCCCAGAAATATCAGGTCGCTGTCAACGCAACGATCTTATGCTCTCGCTTTCGGAAATCCGATCGTTCTCCATGATATATAGTACCAGCTTATTCGGATGCCACAACATTCTGTCTAAATTTGATGCTTCAATTGTCTCGGTTCAATCTCGTTTCCGAGGCTCGAGCGCTCAAGTGTGGCGAAATCATTGTTATGCGGAGATTAACAGAATCCTAAGGCACATTTTCCGAGGGTAGTCTCAAACAGGTGATCATAGTCAGCCTGGAATAGGTCTCGTTGCCGGGTATACATCAATTGTTCTTTATTCAGGGTGAACAAGAATCCGAACAAGAAACGGTCAGGTTGTGATTGGTGACAATCAGGATTATTGGGTGGCGATAAGATGCATCTATATGAACCCATTCAATGGTACATATGCGGGGGTTCGCTTCCACGGAATAGAACCTCGATATATTACCGTGTTGAACAAGTACCTACTATATTCCATCATCCCCACTCATCTGATGCCGCGCGATAGCCTTGGCTTGATGAGGCTTAATTAGTAGAACGCACCGACAATTGGCACCGTTGGGAGGGTCCCGAAGAGGCTCATCCTGGCCTAGTTTTCGAATAATCGATCGTCTGTCATTTCGGGTCGAATTCTTGATTGAGGCCGACATGATGCGCTCCAATTGATCGTGGGGTCTACTAGGAGCCCGGTCACTAGGATGATACCTGCATGGTAATTCACACAGCGTTCATTAATGTACATACTACAAACAGGTTGGTAAGATGATAAAGCTGCCTCACCTCGGTTTTTCTGCGATGGCGTTCCGAGCCCGTGCGTTCGCAATAAAGCCCTTACGTTCACTGTTACACTGGAAGTATGGCCTGAACTACTAATCGGCGGTTCAAACTTTGTTGCAACGTCGGAGAGACGAACGTTCTGAGAGTGGGACAAAACTGTCGTGGGAAATTTTGACGCAAGTCTCTTCGCAATTGCATTCGTTGAACCTGTCTTCGTGCTACGACACTAATTTCACATGATTTCACATTCATCCTTGAGCAAGAACAATTGCCTCGGAAAGAACTGCAGGGCAATATGATGTGCCCGATCAGAATATGTGATGCGGATAGCAGTGTGAAGAATTGATTACGTTGGTGTTCTCGGTGATAGTACATCCAAGGTGCGAGTGCGATACTGAACAGTGAAGGATGGAATTAGCGGGGAAGATGGATCTTGAAAGACAATGGTGCTACTCACGTATAGGCGTTTTCAAGATACACCTAATGGGTAATCTTCCATTGTCGCTGCGTTCTCAGGGTAGATGGAAGCGAAAAACCATCTGCTACTCCAACGTAGGGGTGGATATCTGCCAACACCGAGCCGATATTTGTCTTCACCAATCTTGTGAAGTGCCCACTGTAAAAGGTGAGTGCTTTTTATTGGTGATGGATAACTATCATATGTCGTTAACAGGTGCACCGACGTAGACGTCTGAATGGTGGGCAAGGTGAGGTTGACACTGAGAGGGGACTTCCCTTGGGTGAAAGGGACGATTTTGAAGGTACGTCCGTCAAGTTCGTCAGACATAGGACACTCGCGGCGATCACATCAGACTTTTGGGTCGGACGTTCATATCAGCTTGTTGATTTAGGAGCGTTCAGGTAGTATCCGGGTTCTCGAATTTGTTATTGGAAACTTTATGTTGTCGATCTCGACCAGGTCTTCGTGCTATGCTTCATATAAGCATGAGGCGCCATCAGTGAACAAAGAAGATCGAATGTGTCAGTTGGGTCTCTACACCAACGTCGAAGTTGTGATCTTCAGAGTGAGTACGCCGCCCTTGGCCTCCATCCTGACTCTCTTCGCTTTAGGTATGGTCCAGTTGGTCCTTGGCTAAGGCGACACGTCTGGACGAAAAGTCGGCCAAGAAATGGGTTTTACTTAGTACGTTCGTTCACTACGGTGTTTGGATGTTCACATGATGCCGGCCTGGTCACAGTGACTAGAAGTCCTCTAGTGACGCAACAACGGACAACGCAGGTTCACAAAACATTCGTTTATCTTCCGGATGTCTAATCTGTTGTTCTCCTAGCTTGAACTTCTCCGTCTAGTCTTTCCCTACGCGATGTGGTCGAGCGGTGAACACTATGCAATGCCAGTCTTGACTGCAACTATTACTTAAATCGACAACAGGCAATTCGATTGTTCGGAAATCCTTCTTCGCTATCCTGAGGCTCAGTGGTTTCCCGTTGTCATCGCGCTGTTCATGAAGCATATTTCCTCATCAATGGCAAATCAAAGAATGAAAAATACATCACCAGCCTCCGCTCCCGTGCTACTCAATATTGAAATGTGCAGGTTACAAAGGCCCTGTAATCAGTGTCACTTTGAGAGAGTTATCATGCAGAGTGCAATCCGAAAGTACGTCCTCGAAGAAAGATCCAATTACTGAGAGCAAAATGTCATCACGAAATGAATTTCCACGCTTCCAGAAGCTTACTGTTCAAGTACTGTACCTACGAAGACC
>JBBPQH010001045.1:0-10365 GCA_038092475.1 Boletus tomentosulus | reverse complement strand
CGGGTGATCTACCGGCAGATGGCTGGTCGCGTCTGGTTTGGGCACGGAGGACACAAAACAGGGACAATCATCAAGTTGGTTCCACAGGTCGTTCTGTTCGTAAAATTGGGATTGAGATGTACAACAATCAAAGTGAATCAGACCTGGCGAGCTGCACCCTCCTCGCGAGCCAACCATGGGAGTTTGCTCTCAAGATGTCGGAAGAGTACTTCTGTAGATGTACCCTCTGTCTCCAATCCACCGAGTTCCTCCAATGCGCAACGGAGGATTGTGAAATCGGAGATGTCTGCACCTGGCTGGGCGGATTCATCCCGAGAGCTCTCTGAAACGAGCTCATCTATAGTGTGGTACTGTGCATATTGGGAATCCTCGTAAATGGGGACCGTTCGAGGTAGATCCTTGTATGATTCCGCTTGGGTCGCCTTGAGAGCAGAAGCAGATTCTGTGAGGCGTGCAATGAGCGCGGATTGGTGCTTCCGAAGAGCAAGGCGAGCTTGGTAAGATTGAGCAAGTCTCGGAAGGAGGAACCTCTGGAAAGTCTTTTCTATGAGCGCGGAATGCAGGCGTACCTGTGGGTATCACGTACGTAGTATATGAAGAGGACGATTGCAGAAGTACCAGTTAACCAGGAGAAGATTCGGGCGACACCAACGAGGAAATTCGGAAGATTGGAAGGTGGTGGTGCAGGATAAGTGCGTGGTGGTATAGATGGAGGCTGTGGGACGAATGAGCATGCACAGGGACAGGCAACTCGGGACTCACCGACTCTCGGAGGAGCTGGTCTACCTCGCTCGGGGTGAGCCCTTTGTCCGCAAGGAAAGCCCGCTTAGCATCTGAGTCTTGAAGCTGTACTTGAGGAGAAGCTAGGAATGTTCTGGCGCGAGAAAGCAGTTCTGGACGGTCGGGGGATGTGAGGGACTCGGTGGACTCTACAACGGGCTGAGACGTCGCCGCTGGTAACTCTGAGGTGTTGGGTTGGCTTTGCAGGGTCGAGGACTCGCTTGCATGCTGATCCTTTGGATTGTCGCCAGACATACGGACGCAAATTTGGATCGTACTGCCTAGTTAAGGGAGACAAGACACGACTTGTCGTACACTGGTACAGTAACCAAACATCTGACCCGCTCAGTCAACACCGACTTGCCATGATGGTAGGTTCACCCTTATCATGCGTGGTATATGTTCAAGTACCTGAAAGCAAAGGCAAGTCACAGTATCTGTGTCCCCGTGAGGACAACCGTATACACTAGAGATCCAGGCTAGCTTCCTTAGATCTCGTCTGTGCTCCGACTATGGATTTTAGGTCCGGGAAGGGCTTACCCACTCTACTGGAAGTAGCTACCCACCCCGGCGTCCTTGACTCGGCGTGCACTTCCAGACCCTTTTGGCTTGCTTCGGCGTTCCACGGTTCCTCCCTTTATGAATTATCTCATCCTCAATTCTTCTTTCAAGTTTTCCAGAGGATCAAGGTTTGAGAGCTTGTGTCTGCTCTGAGGCTAACGACATTCTGTTGGCTGCCCATCTAGTGAACGCATATGGTGCGTAGCACGGTTTCCTCTATTGATTCTGCTATGGCGAATTCGCACCATGCGATCCACCGACGGGCTCCTCGGAAGACATTGAGAGGCGACTTAAGCACCATATCGAAGCTCATCGGATTGACGTCTATTACCCTGTGATGAACTCTGATAATGTCGGCGATGCGCTGACAGGATGGGTGGTCCGCATATGGATCCTTGATCTCTTCGAAGATGGCGACCCAAAGAATGAAACATACTATTCCATCCTTGCATGGTTTCAGTGCCGCTGGTGAAGCGGCAGCGATGGGTGTAGATCTTTCCAGAAAGATCGTTCTCGTTCGTTATGGTGCCGTTTTTCGCGAAGGTAAGCACTAGTCTCATGAGCTTCACTTTGAACTTGATCTGAGCACGCTCTCTTGGATTAGTTCACGAATAATCCTGGCAAGACTTGATGACAGGTAATCACGGCAAGCTCTCAAACGGCCTTCGCAGGTCAGCGGTGACGTCACGGGACTGCTTTCCAGATTGTCAAGCTGTTTCAATTACGACTGGGTTTTCAATTACGTGTACGGAATGTCTGCGTATGCATAATTACTAGGGGGTACGATGAAGTATAAACAGGGCATAGGATAAAGCAACAAGCTTCGCTACCTCATCCTAAGCTTTGCGACGGAGGTCGTCCCATGCGATAGGATGCATTGTCATACAGTGCATTACGAGGAGATCAAAATCAGGTTGGATCAAGACCTCGGGTGGCTCCGAGATCATGTTGGCCTGGTATCGATTACTAAGTGAAAAAGTGAATCATGTACTCGCAAGAGACGTTGGAATAAACGCACAGGCACAGACCGCAAAAAACGCCATTCTCGATATCAGCATCCTTTTCAAAGATGAGGTTTACACAGTCCTGATATGATCGAACGTCCGAACCCGACTCGGGCAAGTTGTGATTATTGTGAGGATCGTTGGAAGCGGAGGGCGGTGGAACCTCGTTCGCTGAATCCGCATCAACGTCGATTATTGTTAAATGGTCATTCTCTCCTTCAGTTCGAGGCTTCTTATGTTCCCCTCCCTCACCCGCAGAAGTCTGGAGGTCAGCGTTTGGTCGCTTCAATGAGCGCGGACTCGATTCCAGGTTCAAGATTTGTTCACCACATTTTTCTGGTTCGCTGTCGCCTGTGCCTGTGCAACGTGGACGGGGGTAAATGGCTGCTTTGAGTTGTTCTGAGAAACCTTGCTTCTCAAGGTGTTGGGCCACGGTGGGCAGCCCAGACAAGGTGTACGAGTCATGGGTCGTCTGTGCATGGGGCGGAAGCTGAAGGGACCTAGCGGGCACAGACGTATGAACAGGGAAGGCTGTCGGCGACATCTGACCTCCAGGCAGGGTTGCACTTGGTGGAGAAGTGGGGGGAGGTACTGTCCATGTGGTAGGTACAGAAATGGGACCCGGACGAAGCGAGGGCTGGAAATGTAATTGAGGAGGCTGTATACCATAGACGATGCAACGAACCTGGGCCATGACGCTTTCAGAACTGCGTCGTCGATGATTTCCATTTTGATCTGGAAAGGGTCGAAAGGAACCAGGGGATATTACGGAGGTGGGTGATGCAGAATTATTCAGGGTTTGATTGGGTGCACGAAACTGAGTGATACCTGAGAGCTAGGACTAGGGAAATGTTTGGAATCAACCTACATCGGAGGAGACTACTGGAACAAGACCTGAAACAAAGGCTGAATGAACGTTGTTGTGGCACCACCAAAGATTGCACGCACCTGGACGTTTCTGAAGAATATGGGTCGTGTCTACAACAGCTTTCAACCCGACATATTTGTCTCTCAAGAGAAGATATTCCCTGTCAAGGGATGCGTATGCATCCCGGATGGTTTGCAGTTCTGTGTAGATATGATGATGGGGAGAGCCGGCGGAAACAGATTGTAGGAGGTCCTGGTACTTTCGATCGATCAAGACGCGGTTTTCGTCGGTGGTGCGGAGCCTTTCTTGCATGACTGAGAAGCGGAAGGCTTGTACATTTTGTGGCGCACCAAGGAAAGTGAGACGATCGTTGAGCATGTTGACCGTGTTGACGAGTTTACAGTTGTCTTGGTACAATTTTGTATTGTGAGTTTCGAGTGTACGGATGTGACGCAGGGCGGCTTGGTGTCTGTCTGAAAGAGTGGCAGACTGCGAGGGATGAGTAGGATCGGGAGGATTGGGGGCATGATCCCTGCCAGATGGAGCTGATGAGTGGGAGTAAAGCTAATCGGCCACTTACTCATTGTGCGGTTTGAGGTCAGCGTTTTGGCACTGGTTGTGGTCGTTGGGCATGACTGGCCACGCGCCCGATGAAAGGCAAGGCTTATAATCGCATTATGTAATCGGCATATGTGGCAGTGAATTGCGACATTGATAATATTCTCATCATATCTTTCTCCATCACTCCCAATCCCATGGCCCTCACCGAGTCCCCAATCGTCCCCCAATTAACCACAGAACCCCATTTTTTGAAACGGTCTCTGTACAAGAAAGACGAATTGCTCGATGCCCTCCTCTTTGCCGCCGTCTCCGCATCCGGTCCACACGTAACCCGTCATCACTCCGGCCACGCCCTACAGCCTGACGAACGGGTCAAACATGCTGCCCCGGATCGCAAACTCAGCAAGGCGTTGCGCGTGCAGGACAAGGAAAACATACCTCGGTCTATCACGGCCCAGTCACGTGATAAACCCACTTCCAAATCGGGAGTACAGGTCCAGTGCATGGCTCGCACGCGCATACCCACCCCCCATGGCACCGTCTTCCTCCATCTCTACCACAACAGCCACGACAACAAGGAACATCTTGCGGTCGTCGTCGACCCCGCCCAGTTTTCCACAGACAATCACTTACCTCCAATACGCAGTCACTCGCTCGATGCCATCTGGAGCGACAACGAAACAACCGAGGATCGCATCCTCAGGGGTGCCTATGTGGGCAGACTTACACCCCATTCCAAAACCCCTTCGCGCCCCGTAGACCATTCTCACCCCCCCGCAGACGTTCCCCTTCCCCTCGTCCGCATTCATTCAGAATGTTTCACAGGAGAGACCATCGGAAGCATGCGCTGCGATTGTGGTGAACAGCTCGACGAGGCCATCCGTCTCATCTCCCAGCCTATCCCCACCTCCTCTGCGACCATACCAGGCCGCGGTGCAGTCATCTATCTTCGCCAAGAGGGTCGCGGTATCGGCCTCCTCTCCAAGATCCGTGCTTACAACCTCCAAGACCTCGGTCATGACACCGTTACCGCCAACCTCCTCCTAGGTCACAAGGCCGATGAACGTGCCTATGATGTCGCAGCTGCCATCTTGAGAGATCTTGGCTTGGGTTCGGAGCAAGGCGAGGGTATCCAGCTGTTGACAAACAACCCTGACAAAATCATCGCACTCGAAAACGAGGGGTTGACAGTGGTCGAACGCGTGCCCATGGTGCCGCGATCGTGGAAGTGCCAATCCGAGTCGCCGCCTTCTTCAACGCCTGAGAGTCGTAGCCCAGGTGCTACCATGATTGGTGGGGAGATGGCATGGGGCGTGGACCTGAATAAATACCTTCGGACAAAGGTCTTGCGGATGGGCCATATACTACCGCTGAGCATGATCGACCAAGAAGTAGAATAGCCCGCTTACATAATGCACTGCACATAGACCTGCTTGCTCGTCCCTTGTCTTGACCAAGAAATAAGTAGAACATGCTTGACCCACTCGCGTCGACGGCCTCCATCTTCGCAAACGGTGACAACGACACCCCTCCACCGTGGCCGACGACACCCCACGAACCCAACTCCCCGATACCCAATCTTCGTCGCGCCTCGCCGCCGTCCACGCTCAAGACAGAGGGCCTCTTCGGAAAAGAGCCCAGAATCTACGGCGCACCCGAACCTGGCCTCATCTCTCCTCAAGCAACCGTAGGCTCCAATGGCGTAAAATACGAAAAGAGCGAGCCTTATCTTCGTGTGCGGATTACTGGCTTGGATCGCAACAGAAGGGATATTCTCTTCAAATTCGATGCCCAAGTGCGTAATTTATCCATCAAACGACATGGCATCCGCTACATCTTTTGCCTCATACATTCAGACGAATCTGTCTAATTTCACCGGCACGTCGTATCGCAACGTTTCCCGCTCGTTCGGCGAGTTTCAACAATTCTATGACGCCTTGCTCAACAATTGTCCACATACTATCATCCCCGCTCTCCCCCTTGCCCAGACATCGGCACCTACAGACGAAGAGGACGATCGCCTAGTTCGGATCATGTTGCAAAGGTGGTTGACGCGGATTTGCGAGGACCCAATCGTTATGCATGATGAAGACTTGCGATCATTCATCGAGAGCGATTTCGGCTATCAACCGATGCCTCGTCCAAAACGGAAGACAGGCTCTGGGTTCGCCCTCATCCGTCGCGGTGTACCAGACGAAGATGAAGAGCTCCAACGCGCCAGATTTGAGCTTACTAAACTTGAAACACAATTCTTCGAAGCCGCGAAAAGCATTGACAAGCTTGCTATAGCCAGGAGAGGTAGATATTCTCTCTGTACATGTTTATAATTCAACCCGAGTACTTAAACGTCTGTCAGCATTATCCACAACACATTCTGAAATGGGAGACAAGCTGATCAATGTCGCATCTACGGAAGCTCATGTCCCACTAGGAAACGCACTCCGCAAGTTTGGAAGGGTGTGGCATACTCTCGCAGACCTCGACCAAGCGCAGTCCATAAGCGAGTGTGTAATCATTGGAGATACATTTGGTTATCAAGGGATGAACGCACGTTCTGCCAAAGAGGCGCTACTTCAGCGGGCGGGTGTTCTGGAGGAGTACCAAGCCGCTGTCAAAGCAACAATATCCAAAAGAAGGACGATAGAAAGGTTGAAAGCTAGCTCTAGTATTAAACCAGAACGTGTGGACGAAGCGCTGGAAGAACTGGAAGAGGTGATAATCTCGCCTCTCGTCAGACACGTCTCACTGAGGTTGGTTTATAGGCCAATAAATACGAACAAGTGCTCGCACAACGTGCCGATGGCATCTCTCAAAATCTTCATCGTGCCTTGGAGACGCATACCAAGATAGTAACAGACGATATAACTGCTGCCCTGATCGAGCATGCGCGCTCGTCTATTCAGTACGAGAAGCAGCTACTCAGGGAACTCGAAGCTCTCAAGGGAGACGTCAGCGCCTCCAACCAGAAAGTTGCTCTCCCGAAAGCAAATGGTTACCCAAAACCTTCCATCATCTTGCCATTGGAGGACGATACCCGGTCAACGATGAGGGCCATAGTCACTGCGCCTCCCATTCCGCGGCCATCCAGTGGCTTCCCTGCTGGCACACCACCTGCAGCTCAAACTTTGTTCCGACCGCACAGTGCCGTTCCGCAGTCATCAACCGCAGGTCCATCCACAGCACGAAGTTCCATCGCTCCGCTATCGCCGCCAAATTCTGCGTCTGAGCGTTTCGGAGACGGGACCCAATCCATGTTTGTGAAACCTACGCCTTCGCCTCTCGGACCTGCGGTTGCTGGTCCTTTATCTTCTTCATCGTCACTCCCTCAGGGACCGCTTGACGGCACGACACAATTCACGCCAACGACAACATTGCCTCGCCATCCTCTTGCTGGTTCGGATCCGCTCTCTGCTCCATTGACAGTATCGGCGAGCACACCACAGCGAGTGCTCGATCCTCTGGGACATTTGGCGCCAACAAACATGTCCCAGTCGTTGCGTTTGCAGCCCTCACGGCCACGACTGGATGCGAGGGTTGCTGCAAGCAAACTTGCGAACATGTTCTAGGTCTAGAGATGGTGCTCTTGGTGTGGCGGATGTAATGAGCATGCACATTTTTATATGCTGGATTTTTTTCGTGTTGTAGGAAATGGACTTGGTCCCGTTGAACGCGAGGGACACAACATAATCATTATGCAGATTTGTGACCTTGGAACATGTTTGGACCCTGGACTTGAAGACCAGCCGTGAACAAGGTTTTACATGGTCATCGTCCAGCATACGGACACGATTATTGCACTGACAAGCTCGGTGATCTTAATTCTTGTCCCGAAAATGTTCAAGGAAGATTTTATGCCCTAATTAGATGTTACTTAGGCTGTGATATAGATGAACTTTGCCCGTGTGTATTCGAGAAGCCATGAAGCTGGTTTCCTTACGTATGTCAAACTCAACATTCGCGATATACAGTGATCCACCGTCATTTGCGTCACCACCACCACTTGCGTCAAACCAGATTTAAGAGACACATTTCAGTACTTCATTCATCACAACACTTTAGATAAATTGTAATTTACCTTTACATTATTTGCTGCTGTGACAATCAGATCCGAGGACCAACTGATGTCTTTCGATTTGATGTTTTATGAGCAAAAATTACATACTTCGCGGCTTGTGAGTCAGAGCAAACATGAATATGTACAAAAACAGATACAATGGGTTCTAGTATCAATGGGCAATGTTAGGCATGAACGATCTAGTGTAGGAAAAATGTTGTGATCTGCCAGAACGATGCCGGTGGACGAGGTTGGTACAAGGACAGCTTGGCGTTGAGATATACCAAATATGGACGCATCCCAATCGGATTGGTGGCAAGTATTCATATACACGTCAGCAATAGCCACATCATGGGACCTGTTGCCCTAATGGGTAAGCGCTGCACTTTTTTGTCACGTTCATGAGTTCGAAACAAGTCGCACAAGTTTTTTTAGAAATTGTTTATACACCACCTTGAACCTCTTGTAGTACTTGGGTGCTAAAACCACTCTTAGAATATCAGAATTACATGGCTTAGACTCATGCCAGGACTAACCCAGGGTGATAAGATAGCTTAGATATCACTGATGTTTACATAATCCACTGATATACCATTTTTGTGCTGACGCAAATGGTGGTGTGCGCGCGATAACACCTCAAACAAAGATTTTATTGTGACGACCCAACAACATACTAGATGGACTGTATTTTTTTTCAGATACAAATTAAGTACTACCAAAGATGTGGGTACTGTCTGATCCAATTAAAGTGCTGTTTAAATCAATTGGGAGTCGGCTTAAGTTTGCTGACGCAAATGGCGGTGGATCACTGTATACAACGGTATACATTTGCGTTCACTACATCCCTACTCAAATCAATTCCTTCAACGCTTCAATCACTTTGTCACCGATGTCCACGGTGGTGGCTTTTCCATTCAAGTCAGCTGT
The DNA here is from genome assembly GCA_038092475.1 of Boletus tomentosulus. Classification (NCBI taxonomy): domain Eukaryota; kingdom Fungi; phylum Basidiomycota; class Agaricomycetes; order Boletales; family Boletaceae; genus Boletus; species Boletus tomentosulus. The sequence goes on along the minus strand of JBBPQH010001045.1, from coordinate 1,610 downwards.
CCTGAGACCATAACCACCAATGCTCTCCGCATCGAGAACCTTGCGAACAGCAGCTTCAACAGCCTGAGCTTCTTTCTCAAGCCCGAGTGAGTACCGCAGAAGCATCGCACTGCTGAGGATGGTCCCAATAGGGTTTGCGATTCCCTGACCGGCAATGTCTGGCGCAGAACCGTGAATCGGTTCGTAAATGCCTGATGTGGGCTTGAACGATGGATCTAAAGGTGATGCTGGTGCTCCTGCCAGGGATGCGGAGGGCAATAAGCCGAGAGAACCGGGTATGACACTGGTCTCATCCGAAAGACTAGACACAAGGATTATCAGGCGTGCCCAGGGAATAGCGCACGGGGTACATACATGTCACCAAACATGTTTTCGGTGAGAATGACCCCGTTCAGTTTCCTGGGGTTGCCTACGATCACCATTGCGGCGGTGTCAATGAAATAATGGTCGACGGTCAGTTGAGGGTATTCGTTTTTCAATGTCTCGTTCACAACTCTCCTCCAAAGCCTCGAGCTCGCGAGGACGTTTGCTTTGTCAACTGAGTGGATAGGGAGGGGTGGGTTTGCACCTAATGCGATCTGTGCTGCAACACGCGTAATCCTCTGGACCTCTGGAACGCTGTAGACCATGGTATCGTGCGCTGTATCCCCATCACCCTGTTCTTGGCGAGGGCCAAAGTAGAGGCCACCGATGAGCTCGCGAACGATGATCATGTCGACACCTTTTACGATTTCGGGTTTCAAAGGCGAATAGGAGAGTAGAGAGTCGGACGCAAAATTTGCAGGCCGAACGTTGGCGTACAAGCCAAGTGCTTTGCGAATTCTAAGCAAGCCCTGTTCTGGGCGAATCTTGGCCTCTGTACCCCATTTTGGGCCGCCAACTGAACCTAGGGGATGGTGAGCACCACGCAAATCGCCACATGCCAGACCCACCCATCAGGATGGCGTCTGCTTCTTGGCAAGCCTTGAGAGTTGAGGCAGGGAGAGGATCGCCATGCTTGTCGATGGCGCAACCTCCAAAATCACGGGGTTCGAGGATGAGCTTTATTGTAGATGATTTCTCGGAGATGAGTTCCAATACCCGCTTTGCTTGCGCGACTACTTCGGGACCTTGACCGACAAGATTGTCAGCATGGAGACGCGCACTGTAGGGAGAGGCCATACCGATTCCATCGCCGGAGAGAATGACGATACGATATCTGAAGAATTTGAGGGGAAATCTGGGGGAATGTGATTGGCGACGTACTCTTTGGGGGCCATGATGATCTGTGCTGATCTACTTCGCGTCTTTTCCCGCTTTTAAGCAAATAGTGCCCAATCAGGTTGGGTCACACGCATATCTCCTGCACTGATAATCACCACCATCATGGCACAACGCTGCAAAAATTTAGTCCTAGATTCAGGCCCTCTACTTTCTCTATCTCCACTTCGAGGTCTTGCGGACAATTACCTCACCGTACCGCAAGTGTTGGACGAACTCAAGGATAAACGGGCCCGGGAACACTTTGAGCAGCTGGGACTTTCCATGGGTGTTCGAGTCAATATCCGGAATCCAGATCCTGTCTCACTCACTCAAGGTATCTACCGGGTCCCGTGTAAGCACTCGTTCTG
>JBBPQH010001044.1:0-10375 GCA_038092475.1 Boletus tomentosulus | reverse complement strand
CGCCTGACATCTCCCCACTGACTAGACCCCGTGGCCTGATAGCGACCTGAAGAGCGACGGGGTCGTCAAATAGGGGAGACGTATTTTGTAGGAGCCATCGGATGTAGAGGGTGTGTCCAAGCCCACTGGGACCACAACGGTACCGGCAACCAGAGCTCACGGCATAGAACAGTAGGAGGGGGAGAGCTTGTGGACACTACGTCGCGTAAACGAGGTGGGGGGAAGGGGGGGAAGGAGGGCGAAATCCTGGGAAGGGAGGGAAGAGCAAACAGTTGTCGGAGTCATGGCGACTTGTAGCAATTGACAAGTTGAACGTGGCAGGATAATGTTGCTTCCACAGGAGTGCACACAAATTGCTCGCGCAAGTGGTGAGAGGAGTAACTTAGCAACATAGGGTTTTATTCGGAGGGACAAGGAGATAATCGTCGCATTACTGTAAGTTCCTCTCGCCGTGTGAACAAAATTTGGGCTTCGGCGGGATGTAGGTTATGACATTGACAATCTGTAACCGTGCGTAGTTACTGTAATGCAATTCTTCCTTGTGATTTTTTAGATTATGGGAACGGCCTTCAACTGAGAAAAGAACTAGAATTTAGATGATGGACCGTTTCAGTTCGTAATACTATCAACAATGTTGGAAAGCAATTATCGAGACTCTAGCACTAGTACATAGTAAATCAAGCAAGGAACTTTTGATGATATATATAGGGAATGAATCGATGAAAACAGATGGATGTAAGTCATCACCGAGGATGTAGCCTTCAAGGGGGATGCTCAAGAATGGCTATGCCTCTGTACTAGTGTTAGGTACTATGGACCTTGGAAAGTGACAATGGAGACTCACGACCACCTGTCGTTTCCCCATCATTAATATTATTATTCACTATAATCATGCCAACGTCGGAACTATCGGCATTCAAGACGCATCCAACGAACACGTTAACACTAGCACTTGGCGCTGAACCACGGAGAGATGGAATTACCCCAGGTTAGTTCAGGTGTTTGAGCACTTGTGAGTTCACTCTTACAGGAATTCTGATGGGACGTAATCGGGTCGGCAAATGGACCCTCCTCCTCCACTTCCACAGTAACCCCTTGCACCTGCTCACCCTCGGGAACGTCATCATCTGAGATCATTGTCCTAAGTCTGTCGTGCGCAACTGGAAAAAGCTAAAGCGCACCTTCTACCACATTTACCATGGATAGCTGTGCTCGTTCCATCTTGTTAGAGGTTGTCTGCAAGTTCGTTAGCTCATCACAATCATGACGCAGAGATTATGAAACATCACATTAGCTATGTCGAAAAGCTCCTGTATACCCTCGAATAGCATCTGCGTATCACGCCGTATGTCCTTGCGTTTGGAAAGATTTAAAATGCCGGTCGATTGTGAAAGCTGTTCCAGCCTTGATAGTTCTTCTAAAAGGCTTCAAATTTATTATTACTTGTCAACCGACTGACTACATTTACATATATAAAGCTACTCACTCGTCATATTGTGATTTGGCGTCTTTGAACAGGGCAGGATTAAAATCATCTGGCATGTCTTTCGACATCCTGCGAATCGTAGTCAAGCGGTTCAGCGTAAGCTCGAGTAATAGCGCCCCGTCTTGCAACGACCCATCCTTCAATCTCACGAGTCGGTGAGTTTTCCTGAGCTCCTTCGCTCCCCCTATTCCCTTGGGGAAAAAAAAAGTAACGCGCCGTTTGAAAGGCATGGTTGATGTTCAGTAACATGGGTAGTTCTTATCTCGGTGACTCTTATATAGGATCCTCGTGGAAAAGTAACCTCAATGTGCCCGACCTTACTTGCATCCAGGTGGAAGGGGATAATTCCGCGATGCAGCGGAGATTGAGCTCCGCGAATGGTAAGGTGCATGGGGTCCATCAGCGGTCCATAGATGCACATGTTTGAAATTATTTTGAATTGTCTGGCCCCACACCACCATGGTACTAGCCCGCAAAGCAAAGCCGAACGCTGAGCAGCGCGAAGTTTCGAGAGCTCAACTGGAGCTGGAGGCGTTTGGTGATGTTACTTCACCCAGGGATGGTCAACTTTCTGAGCCGGAAGTATGGTGGAGGCAACACTTTTCTTGGCTAAAGGATCGTGGATATCTCCTTCGACAGCGCTACTCACCGGACTGGAAACCTTCGTGGCACGGAACTAAGAAGAACAGATTCAGTTGTGAGGATGGTCGCGCAGCGAAGGTATGTTGCTTGTGGTCTCCAATTGATTCAAGCTCCATTTACTGAAATCGCAGTTCGCGAGCCGCTTACTTGATGCGACACGTCTCTCAGACAGCAGTTACGTTGTCCTCAAGTTGGTGAAAAAATCCGATCATCCCTTCGAGCTTGAGATTGGTCAAATTTTCTCCTCGCCACCACTGGCTGGTACAACTAGCAATCATTGCGTCCCAATTTATGACATACTTCATGTACCCGATGATTCGGAAACTGCTATCATCGTCATGCCACTGCTCTTGGATTATAGGCGTCCTCCGTTTGATACAGTTGGGGAGGCCGTGGAATGTTTTCGTCAGCTTTTTGAAGTGGGTTTCCCTTGATTACAACCATTAAATGCTGATTTGCCACAGGGCCTCCGATTCATGCATAAACATCGTGTTGCACATCGGTGTGTAAAATAATAGTAACTTCATTTCCGTGACTCATCTCTTCAACTTCCCATTTAGAGATTGCACATCGAGAAATATCATGATGCACTCGGCGAGCCTTTGCATCGATGCGTTCCATCCTGTCAACCCCAAGATGAAACGAGACTTTTCAGGTTACGCGCGTTTTCGAACCAGGTCCTTAGGTCCACCGAAGTATTTTTTGATCGATTTTGGTTTGTCACGTCGCTATGATCCCTCCATAGTTGAGCCCAAGGCAATTCCCATTTGGGGAGCCGACAAGGAGGTCCCAGAATTTCAAAATTCTAGCGAACCGTGCAATCCTTTCCCCACTGATGTCTTCTATATTGGCAATATGATCAAAAAGGATTTCATTGAGGTAGGTAATCTCGGTATCGCGCGGAAACCGGCCCTCAGTAATTCACTTAGTTGAAGCGTGGCTTTGAGTTCATGCAGCCTTTGATAGCTGATATGGTCCAGCGGGACCCGTCAAAACGTCCCACTATGGATGAAGTCATCGAACGATTTCATGCGATTCAATCTGATCTCAGTAACTGGAAATTACGTTCTCGTGTCATCGACAAGGACGAGAATCTGCTCGTTGGCGTTGTCCGGGGTACTTCTCACCTGATTCAACGGGTGAAGTTCATCACCAAGGGCGTTCCTGCGCTCCCCACGCCTACCTCGTGAAATTTTGGATCCCAATTATCGCCATCACCTTTTTTTTCCCTTATGGCTTCTCTTCCTAGACCCCGACCCACCCTGCTCGTCATCCAGTTTGCATACCTTGTTTAGGGATAAATACAACAGTCATGCTTTTTGCATCATGTCCAATTCTGTCATCAGCATTGTTCAAGATGCGGGATGCCTTGTTTCAAGCAACACCGCCCAGTGTTCGTGCACCCTGATCGGAATTTCGTTACCTCCGACACATAATTTATTGCCATCCCAACTTCCCAATGCGACGATGAGTACCTCACTGAGGACCCCCAAGACCCACATCCGCAAATACATTACGTTTCACCTCTCGCGCACACTTTCGTGTTGGCAGCTGGTCTGACACAATTAAATGTGATTATTCGACTTCAAGGAGAGTACTGATTGTTTCATGCCAATCCTGGGGTTCCCGCGCAGATTCAAAACAGATTATTTCTGTGGGATGCATGTCCGATGTCCGGATTCTGGATGGTGTGATCTGATGCAGTAAGATCACACCGAAGCCATCACTTGCCTATGCGCTATGCTGTGCCAGATCAATTGTGCTAAAATAACACCCCATGATATTCCACCATCCTTTGGAAGGGGAAGAATTAGACTAGAAGGATAGAATATTGAATCCCAAATGGGAGCATTCGGCATGGACCCGTAATGACATCGTCGATATGAGCAGAGTAACCTAGTCTGCGGCTCGCAATCAGGATTCAGAACCTTCTTAGGGATAATTCCGTTTCAGCGAGAGGTAATAATGAAACTCCGAAAATCAGTGGGCCGTGCGTCCATATCTGTGAAGTCTCCTAGATCAAATATAAGCTCATGAAAATGGCGCTTTCTTAGAAACCACTAACCACAAGAGAATAGGTCCTAATAGCATTGGGTGCGTAAGACTCCTGTGGCGAATCGATTGAGAAGCTTGTCGGGGTTGCGAAACTCGGCGACTTCCTTGGCTTCTCCGGCATGAAGAGTCGAGCCTTGTTTGGATTGATCTCGACGGGAAGACAATTGATTTTGTTAGTAAAATGGTGTGTTGCTTGACCATGCAAAGGTCTTAACGCATAAACAGGCGGTTTGCCATTTCAACATATAGCCTGTTCAAGCTACTTCGTGAGGACCGTCATTCAGTACGATTGTATTGATATTGCAGATTCGAGGTGCATCCCGAAATAATGGCTGAGGAACTCATTAGCTGAAACTTGAAAGGCGCAAGGCATGGGACGAACCGACATACCTCTAGCATCGTCCGACGGACCTTCTCGATCGCCTTCTGGGCAATTTCAGTGAGGTCTGAATAGAACGAAGTACAACCAGAGTAAATGCCTCAAATCACATTTTTGCCATGGGCAGAACGAGTTGCACTCTACAAGAAAGCAAAACATTATGTTTGACGTGGCATACGAACACCGGTGTAAGTCAAGGCGGCTATATTTTTCTGTTGCGTCCAGAGAGGTGAGCTATTTAGACTCCACCGCAAGCAGCCTGATAACGGCTGGAGGAATGACGGGGTCAAGTGTAAATTGCTGAATAGGGCGAACAGAGCCAACTGTACATTGTACAAATTACTGGACCTTGCGGTGTAGGAGCCCACCGCGCCTGCAGTAGCATCAGTGACCCAGAACCCTCGAGATACGACAGTAGGAGGGAGAGGGCATATGAACTCTACTACGTCCGGTCGAGATGAAGTGGGGGAACGATTAGTGTAAAGCGACGATAATTAATAGTTGAAATATTGAGGATCATATGACACTTACAGCCTGTTCACTGGTTGGGATGACCTAGTACGTGGTGGGCTCTTGATCTTGGCGAGCAGGGTCCCAGACTCGTGGAGTCTGTCGCCGAAGTCAGAGCGCGGGTTACCCTTGGGGAGTCACCACAACACATGAAACGAACAATTGTCCTCCAGCTCGACCTCGCAACCAACTTTCAATCTTCACCCTACATGAAAAGACACTGACAAGATCCCGTACAAAAGATGGGTATGGGAGTCGCGGGGCTAGACGAGAGGCCCAGACAATGATGAGCGCATCCCAGCAGAACAATTTCTTTGCGGGGGCTAGTACGCCGCGGCAGGCAGTCTCCCCAAGAGCACCTTCATGAGAGTGAGAGTGCAGTTGCTGGAGACGAAGCTATTCGCAAGACCAGCAGCAACACCCGCTGTAAATAGTTGACCTGCTCCAAGGGTTTTGCCTCCTTCACCCCCTTTTCCGCTAGCCAGGTTTTCTTCTGCAAACACCCTCTTCGTGTATTCTAGTGTACCAAACTGTATGGACACACAAAGTCCAATGCCCAGCAGAGGCATGAGTGCGCCCTGGAAGCTCATTAGATGTTTTTCATCTCATTGTAAGACCAATTCAACCTTGTAGAATGCCAATGGTCTCTCATTCTTCAGGATCCCACCCGCACAATGCAACATGCCACCCTTGGCCGACGTTTGCGTGCGCTGAAAGTAGCGAAGGTATTAAGTCCATACGCTCTCCTGAGCGAACGTTCATGTACTGACCACTTTCACGATATCAAACGGTTGTCCGACGAGCACCTGTATCCGCCGAAGAGAATTTAGCACCCGGATAGTGGCGGAACATATACCCACTCACCTGAGCGATTCCACCTGCGGTTCCAGCAGCCAGATCCTTGATGGTATTGCTTGCCATGTTGTTCTGGTATTCTGGGAAAATCTAGCCTGCAAACCTCTGAACTATAACGCGACCCACAACCTCCGTGTTGTCGTAGCGGTGCGGGCTTGAGAAGCCCGCATACCACTAGCTCCCTCCAATCTTCGGCCCCCTCGCTCGCCCTCGAGCAATTTTGGTATGGAGGACGCATGGATACCAAGCACAATAACCAGGATATTTCTTCAGATCAGATCCCCCTGCGAAGAACGAGTTGTACCCTCCAACGTAGCACGCGGTGTCACCTACCAACATTCCGTCAGTGCTGGCGCATAAAAAGAGACGAGTAAACCTACAGGGACGATCTAGGGAAGAACAATCCCAGCAAATTCAGAGCCAAGTCTTTGTGTGCGCCCATGCCGTCTAGACGACTTAGGGTATTTATGACGAGGGGCTCGAATGGGCGCCTTGAGATGCAAAGCCAAGTCAAACGGCAGTGGGACTGGGGCCTATCTTGGGAGTCGATCCATCATCCAGAATGACCCGCTGCACGCCTGACATCTCCCCACTGACTAGACCCCGTGGCCTGATAGCGACCTGAAGAGCGACGGGGTCGTCAAATAGGGGAGACGTATTTTGTAGGAGCCATCGGATGTAGAGGGTGTGTCCGAGCCCACTGGGACCACAATGATACCGGCAACCAGGGCTCACGGCATAGGACAGTAGGAGGGAGAGAGCTTGTGGACACTACGTCGCGTAAACGAGGTGGGGGGAAGGGGGGGAAGGAGGGCGAAATCCTGGGAAGGGAGGGAAGAGCAAACAGTCGTCGGAGTCCCGCAGTAATGGACAAGTTGAACGTGGCAGTTGGGTGATGTTGCTCCCATAGGAGAGCATGGCTGGACCAACTGGCAGGTCGCTCGCGCAGTTTGTTAGACGAGTAACGTTGGGGTGGTGAGTTTATACTAAGCAGCACGAGTCACTGAGAGGGAACATTGAATATTTCCCTTCGCCGTGCGGGCAAGAATATTTGCTCCAGCGGTGCCACCCGTGACCCAAAATAATCAGACCGTGAGGAAGTTGTTGCACAAATTTTCCCTCCCACTTGAAATTTCTCAGATGGACTACGGAAGAAGAAATCCATCGGAAAGAATAGGATTTAAGATGATGGACCGTTCATAGATAAATGATGCTAATTATTTCAGCGGCTTGATCTGGGAGTTGGGCTTGAATGGGCTGAATAATTGGAATAGGACCTTCTTGTTCCACTCTTTTCAGAGCGGAGTGTGAATCGAACAGCATTGGACACTGAGCGCTGAGCGCTGATTAATGTCGACGACGGGATAGATATTTCCCTGGACATTTCTGACTTGTTGTTTACAAGTCTGATAAGTCTGATAAGACAATCGGCATCGGGAATAAGCGACCCGCCGCTTCGTTTATGTGAAACCCCGCGAGACCCCAGTGGCTGATAATGTGGGCAGCAGGATCTGTCGCCCTTCCTTTCCTATGTGTAACGCCATCAACCACGGTGTGCTCTGGGTTGGACACCGACCTTGTCGGTGATATCTGCATCTCAATTTTTTCTGCATATCCTGGGACATTTATTTTTATGACGACTTACCTCTGCTTTTCGATAGCTCCTATGGGCTTGAATTTCAATCTACGTCCAAGCCTTAACTCAGACGCAATCAATATCGCATGAATGACCCCGTCAACCTCGTTAGCTTCACCTAATAAGTTCCGATACCAACAACGCACAAACCTAATGGATAAAGTTCTGGAATCAAAACGGCAGTGCATACGAAACTTGTCACAGCGCCACCTAACATGTATCGTTGTTTTAGCTTGTCTCTCGACATTCCTTGCCGAGGTTTTCGCATCTCTGAGACATTGAATCCGCGTGGTCACCAGTCAACCCGTGGTTCAATCATTAAAATATTTACCACTCGGAAAACAATGTATCAATGAGGATAAATGACCTCGTTTTTCACACCTTAGACTAAGAGGGCCAGGTGTTATTAGCCTGGTGCGACAGTAATACTAATATGCCTCACTTTTACGGTCTAAATTCTCTTCTGGGCCACGTAATCACCCCCGAGACTGAGAAAACACATTCAACACGACCATACGAGAGACAACAACATCACAAGGACAATAGTCAAATACCACCTAGGATGGTGGGCTAGGTATAGCCGGAACCGACTGAGTCCACGCCGGATGTTGTCGAACTGTGCGACTGCTTCATCCATTTTCGGGCGCTTTGCTGGGTCCGTCTGAATCATACTGGTCATCAACGGTTCATGAACTCAAATCCTCGTTTTTCCTAGAAAAAATATCAGTGGCCGAAGACCTTTGAGTGATTGTAAAGCAAGTAATTGACCTTAATAAAGTCCATCCTGATGGCGTTGCCGATATAGAAGACGTCCGTAGCGAATGGGTCGCAAGGCTCATCGGAGTTCTGAAACTCGGGAACCTCTTTGTCCCCACCCCAAATTGGTATTTCCCTAGGATTAGCATCTGAAGGATCATAACGCCGAGAAATCCCAAAGTCGATGAAATAGTATTTCGGGGGCCGTTGAGTACGCGTATAATGCTTGGCGTTACCAGTGCAGTCCTTGCTTAAATTGGTGGCTACGGGATGGAATGATGCAGGGTAGAGATGGGTAGGATCTAGCATTATGTTTCTGTTCATGCAATCCCTGCAGGGAAATCAGTGCGAGAACAGGATAGTAGCTATCCACGTACCGATGGGCTGTGCGATGCTTGTGCATGAACTGAAGGCCCTAAAAGAACCTCAAGTCATAGTTATCCACAGTCAGGAATTTACGTTACCTCGAACAGCTGGCGGAAGCACTCCACCACTTCCCCCACAGTATCGAAACTAGGATCTCTGTAAAGTCGAAGGAGAGGCATAACTATGATTATTGTATCATCCTCGACGTCCAGTGTGAGGACCTCATAGACAGGGACGCAATGGTTCTCAGGTTTCCTCACTGTTCTATGTAACACCATTATGTAGCCGTAGTACGTGCTATCGTATTTTCCGCCTTTACACTGGCAATCACGCCAAAACATGAACTTGGATTCCCATCACATATCACTTGACAAATTTTTCCCGAACGCACGTCGTAGCGAATCCAAAAAATGAATAGGTGACTGAGGTCACTTCCTTATCGACCAAGAGCGGGGCTATCCATCACGATCACCGGATACTTAGCTGCCTTGTTTGAGATAGTACCATCCTGTGCTCTGCCTTGTTGTCAAAAATCGGCCGACGAATTGCTCAGGTGCGACACGCGGGGGGAAAAAGATTCCGGATTTCTGAACAAAGGCAATAAAGACGAAATTTGCGGTGTACGACATGCGATATGAACAAGGCTTGGATCGATTTCTTGTACTGCCCTTGCTACTTGTGGTCGCTGAGGTTGTCGTTATTGTCATCCTTGGACCGTGGTGGGAACTAGTGACATGGATGGACACCGCCTCGCCATGCTTTTGATTGATCTGGCAGAATAGAACGTCTATATACAGAGTCCCCTGAGGCATGCTTGGTTTGATGTGGCCGCAGGTGTTTCGTGTTGACGAGTTGGAGCGCACAGCTGAGTCCTGACATGTCGGGGCGCGAACGATAATATCCCTGAAGTTGCCAGCTTGAACCAGGTTGGCCGAAAATCGGGTCTTCAGGTGGTTTCCGGCGCAATTTAGCCGCCACAGATATCCAGGCTGTTTACACTCTCAAGAGAAATCCTTTAGAGACAGGATCACGGGATATTCTTCAGGATTCGCATTTTTTGGACAGGCCCATGGGAACCTCGTTGGTCAGGTGCGCACTTCTGTGAAACGATCAGCGTGAAGCGACGGTAATCAATGAGGATCGTCAGCCTGTCCACTGATTGGACCCCGAACTTTCCAGTCAATTGTTCATGGTGAGATCCCCTGCACCATATTTCTTTGTTGTCCAACTCTTTGGGGGTAATCCGCTCGCTGATCCACAAACGACGAGCTCCTTTGCTCTTTGTGATGACTGTTGGGCCCTCCATCTTGGCGAGCAGGGTCCCGGGGTCGTGAGTCTGTCACCACGTCAGAACGCAGGTAACGTTTGGAGTCACCGCACGAAACAAACTCTGATCCTCCAGTTCGCAACCTTCAATCTTCACACCACTTGAGAAGACGCAGAGAGATAAGGTCTCGCAAGAAAGGACGGGTCGCGGGGTTAGGCAAGCCCCGACAATAATCAGCGCGTCCCAGCTGACCAGTGTGGGAATTTTGGGCTGGTACACTATGGCACGCAACCAATCGGTAGGCTCTCCCAAGAGCACCTTCATGAGAGTAAGTAGTTGCTGAAACTTCAAAGGTATCACAGGATTCAGATAAAGCGAGTATCAACTTTTTACTCTTGCAGTATCCTGTATCCTGATGTGTGG
>JBBPQH010001043.1:0-10375 GCA_038092475.1 Boletus tomentosulus | reverse complement strand
CAGATGGATTGTGGTGGTTACTCACTACCAGATGAAAGGGAAGAAAGGGAATGTGCTGGATGTTGGACGAATGCCATACAAACCAGTGAATGCGCAAGGAGCACGGATGGAGCCTCCGCCGTCGCTGTGTGCAAGATGTAGTGAGATGCGAGATGGGCAACTCGGATACTTGCCTTCCTATCCCCATACAAGATCCTTTCAGTGCCAGTAAGACAGATTCTCCGCCAGAAGAACCACCCGGGGATAGATTAAGGTTGTGTGGGTTGAGCTGAACTCAGGTCACCATTTTCCAACCTCTTTCAATGCAGTGCAGTATGAAACCCACTGTGCGACCATAAAACGACTGAGTCTCCAACTGCATCAGTGACTGGGGTTGGTTGGTCTTTACATAGAAGACTGCCACAAGTTGTCAACTGTGTTACAGAAGCCCCAAGGATGAAAAGTCTCACCAGCACCGAGTTCACGCAAGATACTGGTGAGGGGGCAATCATCGGGTGATACCTCAAGGTTGGACAAGAAACCTCCGAAACCCCAGCGACCTTTTAGGGGCATGTGGTCCTGAATGCGGTCAAGTACCAATGAAAACCCAGCCTCATAGAAGTCGCGCACCTTGGTGGAGATTGGCAGTCCGTGCAAAGGGCCAATTGTCTTGTTATTGGCTTTAAAGTACTCGTCGAGTTCCTTGGCTCGTTGAATGCCCTCCTCAAGAAAGAAATCCGTTAAACAAGCAGTCAATTGGTGCGCAATGGTGGCACGCTTCCCGAACGCGGTGACCACCTCGACAGCGGTCAACTTGCCTGACGCAATTCTTGTCAAGACATCTGTTGCGTCGAGATCAGTAATAGCGAGTTCCTCTGGGGTAAGAATTCCACAAGTGTCGGGGATTGAGCGGTGGGTTTGTCAGATACGATTCTGATAAACAGTACTCGTCCGGGATCTGCTTTTGCAAGCGCGCCAATTGGGCAGACACTTGCTTCTGAAAAGACGCGTTGCCTGTGGATCCTTGTGTCCTGGATGCGATTGACATGGGGAGAACCGATGCGATACAAACCACGGGGGAATCATGTGGGGCTTATATACATACTACTCGTTCCCCACAAAACGTAATTTCCGGGAGAAGATGGGCAGCCTCCTCGGGTTATCGAGGACGCGAAAGAAATCTACCTTGGAATGTAGAGTTTCCCACAAATCCAACGAGTTTCATGGGAGGCCCGTGGCCACATCAAGAAGCTCTTTTGCTAGTGAAAGCGGTTTGGTCAACACGACGACATTCCTGGAATTGACCGTCATCTTCATAGGTGTGGCAAGGATATTTATGTAACACAAACAATAGTCAACAAAGCAGAAGATTTCGAGTTTGACAAAGTTGGCAAGTACTGTGAGCATGACCTTACCTCTGGTTGCTCCACTCTTTCCAGCAGGAAAAGAGCCTCTTCCTCCAGGCTTAACAGAGGAAGACCGCGCACAGCTCTTAGAAACCAAAAAATACCAGTCATGGATGACCTATGGCATGGAGTCGTGTGCAGCCAAGACGGTCATCGCTGGCATCGGCGGTAAGTAACGCACACCCATTCCGTGTTCGTCAGAATAACATCCTCCCTTTTGCCCTGTAGGTCTCGGCATCGGTGCCTTCTTCTCCCTCATGTCCGCGTCCTTTGCGTATGAGGATCCGTATTTACGCGCACAATCACAGACGGGAATAACCAATACCCAAAAGGCGCGCGAAATCTTCAAGGACATGGGAAAAGGGATGTGGAGAAGCGGTAAAGGATTTGGTAAAGTCGGAGCGCTATTTGCGGGTATCGAATGCGTCATTGAAGGGGCAAGTCATATCACCTTGTTTCTCGATCGGATATTGACAGTGGCTGCTAGTATCGAGCAAAAAATGACATGGTGAATCCAGTGGCTGCCGGTTTTGTGGCAGGCGGCATTCTCGCACGAAATTCAGGGCCCAAGGCCGTCTTGGGAGGTGGCCTAGCATTTGCGGCGTTCTCAGCCGCAATAGACTTGTTCCTCCGCCGAGAACCTCCAGAGTAAGCACGACAACTTACTGGATCTTGTTCTGAAAAGTATCTAACTGTGTTACAGTGACGACTAACTCTGCATATGCCATTAGACGCAGCGTAACTTATTCCCGGACCCACAACGCATATAGAGCAAATGTACTTACACCGCTTATACCTCATGTGTCCATTTTAATATAATATATGACATTCCAGCTCGGACCTTCCTCCGTTTAGCTTGATTTTGTTCGGCTAGGTATGATCAACCTGTATTCATGTGCCGGAAAAGCATTGACCGATTGGCAACCATTTTTGAGTGGTCAGTACAGTGTTGCTGTTCCCGCGTCTGCCCCGAGCATCCCGCACGTATATCCGTATTCGCTGGCCGACATAGCCAACTCGTGAACGAGGAGGTATTCATGCACTTTGTCGTCTCATCAACGGACAGGGAACAGACTATAACGAAATGTCTCCGAGGGACAGACCCACCAACCTTGTATCGAAGCACAATACGATCAGCCACAAGCATTCGATTATTTAACAGTCCAAGTTCCAAGGGTATTTAAGTCGATTTCCGTCTAAGGCAGCTCAAGCCAGCGTTTAAGAAGCTCGGGAAAATTGGGTGTTCCCAGACCAGTAACAGGGTCCCATCCTGCCGTCGCGTTAAACCCCGCCGTACCGCAACCAGGATTGGTGCCGTTCGTAATGTCGTGGAAAGCGCCAGCAAACTCGAGAGAGTAGATCTAGACGGGAAATCAAGGTCCTTGGTCACCTTACCCGGTGGAGAGAGTGCTTACCACTGGGTTGATGAAACCAATGGTGCTCTTGTTGGCAGCAAGCCGAGCATCGTTGATCATCGTGAAAATCGCTCCCGCAACTGGGGAAGAGCACGACGTTCCATATACAAGCTGGAATTTTCCGTTGATCTGGTATTGAATGAGAATCGAAAGCAATGCGAACAGGGCAGTATCTGTCACATACTGCAACAACATAGTTTGCCCCATTGGCCGAGATATCAGGGAATGCCCGAGACTGAAGGGGTCTGTTAGCATCCAACGCTAGCCCAAGACAAGAGAAAAGCCACACCATCCCAGTCGAGTTCCAGATCGTCGGGGGATAATTCGGAGGGTAGTGCGTCAAGTAATAGCCTACCGCATCCTTCTGGTAATCAGGAATCGCGAAATAGTTGCTGAATCCACCGCCGGAGTAGATCCTTTCCATGCATGCCATTTCAGGCTCGAATACAGTCGCGTTTGGTCTCACCATCGTCGCGCCAACAGAAGTAATGTATGGACAAGTCGCCGGAAAGTGAGGATTGAAGATTTGTCCACCAGCGACTCCCGTACCTAGCAGCTGGTGATAAGATAACCATCCATTATTTACAACAAGTTTACTCCTCTTACCATTGGGACCCAGACAAGTGTTATTACTTCCACCCACACCATGATCGCCGGAGCTGTACAGAATTGTGATTCCCATGAGTCCGAGCTTTGCATACTCGGTGCACTGCCTCTCGGTATAAAATGGGGTGAGCTGAGCCTCGTCGTATCCATACGATGTCGAGATCACGTAGGTGGGCTCCACGGTTCCACAAGCCTCGGGACCTTTCCGTTTCTAAGGTTAAGCCGAACAGCCAGACCAAAGATGAAGATGGACATGCCTGTATAACCACCGGATTGTGGGTCGGGATAAATACCGTCTTGGGTGGGATCGTCGCCGCCTTCGAAGGAACAATAACTGCCATCGATCGCATCCAAGAAATTGTTGAACGATGCGCCTATCCCATAATGATCGTCAGATGAGATGACACAAGGAATAAAATACTACCTTCTACCACGTCACCAGTCTGATAGAGCGTCACCGTTTGGCTCCCAGTGACCAATGACATGCCGTATTGCAAATCCAAGTCTGACTCCCTGTTGTAGGAAGCGCTCTGGTTTACGGTCTGTGCATAGCCTACAAATGGACAGTTATCACTTGATGTCCGCAGGCGCTTCAATCCGGAAACAGGTTCTTACCACCGTCGATCGAAATCAAGCGAGGCTCCTTTCCAATAAGGTCTGTCGAATAGTTTTGAGCAAACATCTGTAGATCTCCCGGTAGATAAGCTTGCGGGGAGTATTCCACTGTAGGTGTGAGCTCCTATTAGATCTAGTACGAAAAGATCCACCAACCGATACCATAGCTGTTCCTGTCGGTAGCAACAGGCTTGTAGAACAAACCGTAGAGTGTCCGGAGGCACATCGGTGTGATACCCTCACTACAGTGCTTCAGCTCATCAAAGGGCTCTGACACTGTACCAGCGGACTTTGGCGAAGTAACAGAAATTCCGGGTCGTCCGATACTATGAGGGGCTGGTTCTTCAATACTGGACCTACGAGTCAACTTGGCATCAAAGTGTACCGAGGGTGTCACGAAGTCGACATGCGGCTGGACGTGCTCGGGAAGGTGGTATATCTCACAAGCTTGTTACCTTCATCAGCTTAACCACTTGAAATAAACGGATATAACCACTCACCCACGTGCCGTTGTCCAGACACGTGTGTATACACGTTGTACTCGGTGTTCATCAGCTGTTCCGCCTCTTCGACAGTCACATTTACTCGCATCCATCCCTTGGTCCGGCCCAGCGAAATCCGGTGCTCTCCGATGCCGCTAGCAACCAGCCAATTATGGACAACATCAATGGTCTCGTTGCTTGGCGCGAACGCGCGGACTACGTCTCCTGTAGACCAGTGTTTACCAAAGTTGGGTGATTTGGGGTGAGAGACGTCATAAAGGTATGTTTCTATGTCATTAATGTTCCTTTGCTTGAGTGCGAACCGCAAGTGAATGTCAAAGGCAGCATCGTAGCGCTTTGTGAGACTCCAACCGTGAGGAAGCGCTGTGCGTTTTTCATGAACATTGTATGTCCCAAGAGAAGGTTCTGCGCCTGTGATCAAGAAGAGGGTGAGTGAAATAAACGACAAAAAGTGCATCGTGATCGGAGGCAAGGTCGTCGTTCAAGAATACAAAAAAAATGAAATGACAGGTCACTGCTTCTGTACCTGGGTGGCGATATCCAGTTACACACAATGCGCTTGTCAGGGGATACTATCATTTTGTGTTCCTAGCGGGAGGATAGGGCTTGGCTACCCGTCATTGTTACCAGCCAACTGCTGTAGGAACTGCTCGCAGCCCTAGTTGCGATTGGTCATAGACTGTGAGAGTGAAAGCTGCGGAAATGCATCCCATTACTATCGAGTTATTTATTGAGTTCCCGAGACGAGCCTGTGTCTCAGTGAAACACCACACCAAGCTCGATCAAGTTGACAGTGGCGGTGGCTCAATCGTACGCTCAGTGACTCCAAAGGTTTAGTTGTCGCCCTCAGTGAGTCACTTTCATACTTCATGCCAATGCACGGCAAATCAACGTACACCAGTGTCTTGGCACTGGCTGATGGACTTTAAAGGTATAAATCATGGCCAAGCAAGCAACACGACAGCTCCAATTCACCCACTTGCGACTTCCTCGTGGTAGACGGCGTCAAACAAGTATTTACGCCCGCGCAACGTCAAGATGAACACCGCACACTCGTATTCACCTCCGCGTCTGTATACCGTGAACCGTATCTTCAAAGGCTTGCCTTGCTTACCGAACCATCTATAGAACCACAGAGAATCATGACTTCAACTGAGCGAGCTCGTACCGAGCCTGCACCCGATAGGGGTGGATTCATGAGGTCGGTGATGCGACATCACGACTTGGAGGACTTGGACGAAGGAATAGCGATGCTGCCTCGACCAGAAAAGAAAAGTACGCCGAATCCTGACCATGTACCTCTGGCAAACAAACTCATTTATCCATGGTTAGTTACACAGGAAGAACAAGATGCATTGGACGAGAAGGCACGAAAACGCGCAATGAAGAACCTCGTCAACTCTTGGCAAGAACGACTTCAGCTAATCAGCGTCATCGTGAGTTGCTGCGCAGTGTCGTTTTGTCTAATCTAAGTATCAACAGACTACTTTCTTTGCTTCAACAGAAGCTGCTATGTTGGTGAACACGAAACCAGTTACTCCGGACGAGTGGGCAAGCAGCGCCCTCAAGGCGTCAAATGCCAGCCTTCTTGGGGCGTTAATTGTGCATGTTTATGCTGGTACGTGTGGTGTTTGAGATTATTTAGCATCATCTTACATGTATTCTCCATCATCAGCCATCATCTCATTCTCGGGCGCATTCCTCTTGATCAGGTATAAGCTGAAGGAGGCTACACGCGACGAGATGATTGCGGAGGGCATCAAGATGGTAAACTCGCCTCTTGCGGGATCCATGAGCAGAGACGTGGAGCGGGATGCCGCCATCGATCTTGGACTACAAGTGCAACAAACCCTCACGAACAATGATGGCCAGAATGGCCAGTCAAAGATGCGCAAGTCGCCAAACAACAATACAGCAAAGTCGGCAGCGGAAGCAATCAGGAAGGGCTCGTATCCAATCGAGCCACCCATCATATCAAAAAATCCTCACCTTGAGCAAGTTGGACCATTCATGTCGAGTGTGTCGTCTCATCTCTTGAGTAGAACTCACTCGCTTTGCGTCTTCCTTGCTTCAGTAGGCTTCGTACTCGCTATTGTTGGTATCCTGTGTTACGCTTGGGCATCGCAGCCAAGAGAAGTCAGCATATTCGCATCTACGTGCTTTGGCGGAGTTCTGCTTGCTCTCGTAGTAACCTTGATCAGAAAAGACTGACTTTTCTTGATCGATGACCACATTTGTCTCGCTCTTTATATATTATACCCCAATATTATATTATACATCGCATAATGGACCACGGATATCCTGCCCCGGCCGAATGTCGCTGTTAGCTTTTGTTTAGTTGTGTTGCATTTGAAGCAAGTAACAAGAATATGATAACTGAAAAGAGTAGGTCCAGCAGACAGGTGGAACTGACATGATGATATGACAGATTGATGTCGTTTTCAGGCGACCCCTGCTTTCGAGATAACTCTGCATTGGCGAATGACTATCTGCCAGGTAGAAGCGCCCAATCCAACGACGAGGACTCGATTGGCTACCTTGACCTGCTTGTGGCACAGGCCAACCGGTTACCCCACGGGCCACAACATCAAATCGGATCGTGTCACCGTCAAGGACCGGTCGGAGCAACGACGCTCCTGTCTGGAGGCGTTCGAGTTCCTGGCCCCGTGGGTGGAACAGATCCGTAATAGGATGTCGTCTCAGCCTTATTACGGGTAAATGTCAACTCGTCATTCATTTGCATATAAGCATCTAGAGTTGGCAGCGGTCTGCCTCCGCACGCCCATAATCGTTCTGATTGCAGACCCTCTTAGGTATAGGTGCTGTGGTATTCCAACTTAAAAGGACCGCACCGAATTGTGGCTCGCAGTCAGAGAAACCCATCAAACACACCTCATGCATCCCGAGAAGAGCCCTCAGCTATCTATCCGACTGACCCAACCAGTCGTTCCCCTCCGCGGCAGAAGATCCCGGCACCATGACGGTGAGATGCTGCCACCCGCCGTCGTTCGCGGTCTCCTCACCCTCAAGCTCGCAAAGGCCACCAAGGTGTCGAGCATCGAGCTCGAGCTGCAGGCCAAAGCGACCACTCACTACACACAAGGTACGGTCATCTGTCACATCACGTGTGTTGTGCCACCAACCGGGTTTATACAGCTGCCGGACGCCGCATTGACGTTACAGAACAATACAAGGTTCATTCTGCGTCAATGATGGTGTTCAAGGTTCCTCAGCCACAGCAGCGTGCTATATCCGCAAGACCTAGGGTGGAGTTTCTAGATGTCCATTCGGGATCCGCTGCGCAGCATGGTGGCCGTCGCAGTGGACAGTGGGAATCGCCATCGGATCCCCAGACACTTTCCTGTACCCCCAGCCCCGACCCGCGGTTTCCAAGGGTCAGGCGGCAGGTGGAAACTGATGACGGCAGAATTTCACGGGAGGATCAAGCATGGATTGGCTCCGCTCCGCCCACCCAAACTGATCAGCATCCATTCCTCAACGTTGATTTTCAGGGTGTGGCGGGCAGGTCACCCTCAGTTACCAGCACTGGTTCAGGAATCACGAGACTGCAGCGTAAGTACTTAATTTCCCGTGCGTATGGAGACTGTTGAATGGGTACCTTAGGTTCTCCCGACTTATCCCGAAGCAGCCGGTCACCAGGCGTTCCGTATGGCGGCTCACCGGTATCCAGCGAGTACTCGATGGGTGACCACACACTCTCACGCACGTCTAGCGTCATAGGAGTTCCGGAAGACGAAGAGAGTGTTGGCATGTGTGCTCAGCGGCCTAGCAACGTCGCATATTACGGGCTATCCCGCGTTGCGACCGGCTCTTCTGATTACAGCTCAGAACCGGACCCCAGGGGCAGGTCGAGTTCACAATTCTCACTTAGAAGCATCGTGCACGTCGTGGACGCTGTGAAAAACCGTGTGCGATCACAGTCGCCTCTATTTCGGTCCCCGTCAGACGAACAGGAATTTGAACGTGGACGATCGCTGGCGAAGGGGAAAGGCAGGGCCCAAGTGGGTTCCCATGGTGTGAAGCGAGTACTGTCTCAATTAGGAGTTGCTGAGCCTTTGTCGGCCGATGGTGCGAATGATCAAAGTGGCGATGGCTGGGTTGTCTTCCCTGAAGGTGTGTGGCAGACATATCCTCTCCGATAGATGATGTAACGGGCATTGCAGGGACGTACATCTATCCGATATTCTTCACCATCCCAAACAATGCGCCACCAACGATGAACGCCGATCATGGATCACTGATATGGACAGTCAAAGCCGAGATGAAGCGACCCGGTACGTTCATGTCGAAGCTGACCGCAGAAAAAGAAGTCGTTGTTATCTGTCTGCCAACGGGCGATGAAACGGAGGACATAGAGGGGATCGATCTGGAGAAACAATGGGAGGATCAGTTCCGGTATCGTGTCCAAATTGCGGATCGCAGTTTTCCTGTCGGCGGAAAGATTCCGTTTCAGCTTACGATCCTGCCCTTTGCAAAAATCAAAGTCCACTCTATCTCAGTATGTCTGGATGGTGAGCGAATTTATGAAGGAGAGTGAACATGGCTGACCTTTGACAATCTCAAAGAGCGAACAGAATACTATACTAAAACACAGTCACGAGCACGCTTGGATACCACGCGACGTGCCACATTACTGGTTCTCAGACAGAATGGTTTGGTTGACCGGCACACCCGACCGATTTTACCACTGACATCGGAGGAGGCGGATGCATTCCGCAAGTCACCGCTGTATCACTGCATGAATCCTGGCGACGATGAAAGTGAAGCAGCATCTTCTTTCATGGGTCCGGGCCCATGGACGATTTGGCAAGAACTGAAAGTCCCGGACTCTTGCTCGGTTCTACATCCCTCGAACCAAGCCAAGGGTAGCAATATCATGGTTAATCATACGCTCAGGGCAACCATGAGAGTGGAAAGGGAGGAAGAGTCTGAAACCGCTGGGAAGAAGAAGCTGTATGACATCACAATTCAAATACCCATACTAATCTTGTCGGTAAGTTTGGTGTGAACGCTTATCAGCAGTTCTGGCCTAACTCATTTACTTGCAGTGCCATTGCACACCGGAATGGACATCTCTCCCGCGCTACCACGAAGCACTTCAATCGGACAATGACTCCCCGGAAGATACTTCGACGTGTCCGTGTCGTGCACGCCCCAAGGCGAAAGCGCGGACACACTCCCATGGAGCAGACACCCACCCGATTCCTCTGGAGAATGTCGCGTTTTCGTCAGAGTCGCTCGGCCGAACTCACTTGTATGAACAATTGGTGTCTGGTTTGGTGAGCGAGAGAGGAGAAGCACCGCCTTCGTATGAGTTTCCCGAGGCTGTTTGTGTTTAAATCATTGCACATTAATACTGTTGTACTAGTACTACTACCGTAAATCGCGCTAATGTTCCGGGTGAAGAACGTTTGTTGTTGTTTGTAGCTGTACATGCAATTCCATGGCCCGGATACCTCTTAGCTTTCATCTCAACATCCTCGCAGGTATCCTTGTCGTCTTCAATCATTATGCCTCCTCCGCAACGGGAGATCTTGCCCTCAACAAAGTGACCGGCGCGGCTGGCCGTTTCTACACTCTCTTCCAAGATGCCGTGGCTGGACTCCACCATGGCTGGACTTCACGTCTCGAGACAACGCTCTGTGGACCGACCTTGAGCGGCTTTCTCCCTCATGACGCAAGGCTGCGCTATTGTCACGCTCCAGTCCAGGATTCGGAGAGCAGGGTGAACGGGCGGGAGCCTGATGGGGGGTTTGGCAGCTCTAACTTTGCGTTCGTGTATTTCCAGCCTCATACGCAGCCGCTCGACCCTCGGACGTCCACAGAGGAT
>JBBPQH010001042.1:0-10380 GCA_038092475.1 Boletus tomentosulus | reverse complement strand
CGAATATAAGGTGGTGCTTGTCGTATGCCCGACTTTGCTTGGCAAGATTGGGGCGTACGGCAGGTCGAACGTGTCTGGGATCTAATGGACATCAGTCTCCTTCGTTCTGCCGGAAATGGTGTGGATCCATCTTACAAAACGTGAGGAAATATATTTTGTCTGAACTGCGCTAACCTTCATATCAGATTTGTCTGGAATCTGTCGCAAAACGTCGATCGGTCTACCGGCTCGAGCAAGTCAGGAATATGTCCATGCCTTACCCCATCCATGATACCCTATATTACGAATCGCGGTGGACCTATGGTGGGAGTTGAGGCATTGGCCATGCAGGGCCTCCCGGTGGACAAGCTACTTCTCACACGCGAAAGCCAGGACGAACTCGCTGATCTCGCTGGAAACGCCATGTCTTCAACAGTCGTGGGGTCGTGTATCCTTGCTGCATTGGTCATCGGCAAGGAACTTCTGAAGGCGGGAGATGATAAAGAGACCTATGAGGTGAAGAAGCTTGAAATTGAATCTCAAGTAACAGACGAGGATGCCATGGACGTCGATTCTACATCAAAATTATCTGTGGAAGACCGCATTTCTGGCCTTGAGCAGTTGGTTGAACAACCCTTGGACCTGTCAACGGTGAAGATGGATCAGATGAAAGACGTTCTCGACCAGGCAACCCGAAGTGTACGACTCTGCCTTTGCGAGGGTCGCAAGGATATCACAACAAGGGAGTTACTTCGTTGTCAGGACTGCGGTTCGTCCTCCTGCAGGAAGTGCGCCGGGCGTCCCGAACATAGCTTCGAACCACTCGATGTGCAGACAGTTCCACGCAGTCTTCCCGGCACTTTCGTCAGGCAGCTCAAATCCATCCTTCCTATGTGTTTGTCGATCACCGGTACCACCGCAGACCTACTTGACGAGCTCAGATCCGCTTCCAAAGTGACTATACCCGACAGGCGGTGGACTAGCTGGCGCTCTGCAGTTCTTAGGGCCACGGGCTCTGAGTTGCGCTTCGTCGAACTCAAGAGACAAGAGGTTTGGTCTGCAGTTTACCAGTCCACATCAGCTTCATTCGAATTGTACCTGGATCCCAAGCAGACGGAATGGCGACTCTACGGAATCCCTTTAGAGAACGAACCAGCCAATGCGGAGATCCGTCGTCTCCTACAGCTCCCTGTTGCTAGATTCAAATGCCAGGACGGCCTGTTGCAAGGCCATCTGCAGTTCGCGTTGCCCTGTAACAGCGAGATCACTGTGACTATGACCGGGAGCGAGACACTTGTTCCTTCCTGGGGATCGCGACTTGGTTTATTGGGTGAAGATTTCAGGGAAGCGCGCATCCATTCACACCTCAAAATCACTGTGCCGGCGGACAAGGTGTCCTTACTCGACCGCGATATCTCTGGGACGTACGCTCTCTTGGACAAGTGCGGTACAGCCTGCAGTGCCCTTCACAAGCATGAACCTACTTCTGAGGACGTGGAACTTCCGCCGCTGTTCATGATGCTCGACCCCACGCGGTGTGGTGACGCCAAGGATGACGCATTCATTTTTACAACTTCCATCCGAAGATACGATTATGGCGAGTTCCGACCAATTGTCTGCAAGCTTGCTAGTTCGTGGAGACAGTCGGATGTTCAGGGAGATAAATCTGTCACATGCCATGTACCTCTATTGTGGGTATCCTCGGATAAAGTGTTGCTCCAGGTAAGCTTTCATAACTGTAATTTGATTTATGCCAACGTTCATGTATTTTCTAGTCTTCCCAGATCAGTGGAGCACGTTTTTCTGTTCCTCGCGGCTCGCTCGATGTGGCTGCCAACACAGACGCCTGTGCAAGAGCCGTCGCCCTATTGTCTTGCACGGTACCTCTTCCCGACGATGCTGGTCCCGAGTGGCCCCGTCAGGATTGGAAGGAATTGGATAAACTTAACGAGCGCACGACCTTCAGGTCATTGGCTTGGTTGCTTGAACGTATTCGGCACGTCGACGATAATTTACATACGTGGCAGACAGTCGAAATGCCTGGGGATTTGCACGAGTGCCAGCGGTGTGCTCCGACGCCTCCAACCATCAAGTGGAGCAAGACCGGAAAGAAAATTGCCGCCATCGAAGATTACCAAGAAGCTGGGCAATACGAGCGCAATCTGAAACTTCGTCCTAACCCATTCGTCACTCAACTGCGTCTGGAGCAGAACATTGGGGTGGTTAAAGTAGGCCTCAACATCGCCTCGCTGGTGCATCGTGCCCTGTCCTTCCTTCCATCCGAGAATCGTCCAGAACGACCCTTGCTATCATGGCGCCTAGACACTGACTTTACTCCTGCGGTCAAGATTCAACATCCGCCGTTCACGCTTGAGAGTAACAAGGCCGACCCAGAACACAGCCAGCCTCCCAATTTCAAGCTCGATCTTCGTAAGGAGCAGCTGCGCTCCTTGACCTGGATGCTTGAGCGGGAGGCCGTTGACGTTCCTCCGTTCGTGGAAGAAGAAATCTCGGAGGCGATTCTTGAGCCTCTAGGTTGGCGCGCAGAGGGCCGTGCACAGAGACCCGTTCAAGTCAGAGGTGGTGTCCTCGCCGACCAGGTTGGATACGGCAAGACCGCCATTACCCTTGGGCTCATCGATTGCACCCATCAAAAGATTAGAAAGGAGGTCGAGAAAAAAGAAGATATCCTGGGCAAAATCTCTGTTAAAGCCACGCTGGCCATCGTTCCACCCCATCTCACTCGTCAATGGAAGTCAGAGGCCGAAAAATTCGCGCCCGGTCGCTTCAAGAATGTGGTGGTCATATCCACGGCAACCAACATCAACTCGTTGACCATCGAGGCGGTCCAAAAGGCTGACCTCGTCATTGTCGCGTCGAACTTGTTCCAGAGCACGGTTTACCTGGGGAACCTGGAGTCCTTCGCGGCTGGTGGTGCTCTCCCTGCCCAAGACGGTAGATATTTCAACGCGCGGCTCGAAATGTGTTTGGAAGCGTTGAAGAAGCAGGTAGAACGCCTGAAAAATGATGGTCCCAACAGCGCCCTGAAAGCAATACGGGACGTACGCCGACGTGGTAAGTTTCCTTTCCGTCCTGCTTGAGTTATAGTAGTTGATGCCGATACCCGGTATAGAGGAAGAGTTGGAGGCTGAAAATTTCGTCGCGCCAAAACGTCTCAAGGGCAAGTCTTACGCTGTCGCTGCGGAGAAGAAAGACCAGGAGATAAACACGAAAGCCAAGTCTAGTGTCCGAAAAGAACATTTCCCTGCTAAACCCACGCGCGCTGGCCAGACACCAGAGGTCGTCATTGGCGCTTCGAGCTCGAAAAAGCGGAAGGTTGAGGAAACAGATGACACCTCAGGCGAGGAAACTGCTGCGTCCCGTGCATCAAAACCCAAGCGAACCAACAGAAAAGTCATTGTCATTGACTCTGATGACGATGCAGAGGCCAATGGTAGTGATTACGAAGACAATGGTGCAACGGACGAACCCGAGGAACAGCCTACCAGCGATGATGAGGATGATGTCCCTACCGTCAAGAAGTCAAAGGGTTCACGTGGTAAAGCTACTCCACCACCACCGTCATCGGAAGAGAATTCGACGATCGAGATATCTGACGATGACGAGGAAGAAGAGAAACCACAGAAGCGCGAGCCTAAGCGGAAGACGACCAGCATCAAAGGCAAGGGCAAGGCCACCACGAGTTCGTCCAAATCTGATGACGATAGCATGGATGTCGACGAGCTGCCTTCTTCACCCTCCTCCGAGAAGTCGAGCGGAAAGAAGAGAAAGGCGGCGAGCGCCAAGGACGCACCCGCTAAGAAACAGAAACGCCGAGAGGATACTGACCCTTGGCGTCTGGAAAGTGTTGCTGTCAGGAGGGATTGGACCCAGATAAAATCACCTCCTTTGGAGGCCTTCCACTTTGCCCGCATCGTCGTCGACGAGTATACCTATTTGAGCGGAAAGGTACATTCCATGGTGACGAAGCTTACGGCCGATCGTCGCTGGGTGCTCTCTGGTACTCCGCCTATCCACGACTTTGGGGCTGTCAAGACGATCGCGGCCCATCTGAATCTCCACCTGGGGATTGATGATTCCGGCGAGGGACAGTCAGCTATGATCAAGAAACGTATCAGGGAGCAGACAAGTACGTCTCGAGTGTCTCTCACGGGTTCATGAAACTGACAATCATCTTCAGAGGTGGAAGCTTTCCATTCCTTCCGTGAAGTTCATACGCAGGAATGGCACGCGCACCGTCACAGCATTGGACAAGTTTTCTTGGACACGTTCGTTCGCCAGGTTTGCACCGATTCTTGCATTCGCACGAGCCACTTGCTGAGTCTGTATGACAGAACATCGCCGAGATCGATGAGATTCCATGTACATACGAAATACAAAGAGTGATACTCCCCGCCGCCGAACGCGCCATCTATCTGGAGCTGGAGCACCACTTGCGTGCCTTGGACATGACTATAAAGCGAGCGAAGAAGACGGAGAGCGACCGCGAAAAGCGCCTGAACAATGCACTCGGTGATAGCAAGTATGTATAAACAATTGCACTCTCGAAGGTATCTAACTGACCATTTTCAGAACCGCCGAAGAAGCACTTCTGAAACGTTGTTCGCACTTTGACTTGGATACTTCCGAGGACAACACAAAGGAGAATGCTATGAAAGCTTGCGAAATCATCGTCCAGGATCGTACGAAGCAATTGGATGACTGTAAGGACGAACTTCTCACGGAACTCAAGGAGGGAGTCAAGCGCGAAAAGGCTATCGGCAAGCTCAATGAGGAGTCGATGTTCCAGGAATATGCTCGCGTTACACGTCTGGAAGGTATCGGGGATCATGAAGCGACGGAGGTTGTCCAGGCTCTTCTTGATAAAGCCGGGGTCCCCGTTCTACCTGCCAATTACTGGAAAAACAAGGCCAAGGGGAAAGACGAGAACCTGTCGAACAAACTCAGGGACTCCATCTGGGACCACCGCGAGAAGACGCACAACATCCGTAAGCTGACTAAGGAGCTTGTTGGACGAGTACGTTCTCGTCGATACTTCACCGTCGTCCGTGACCTGCAGAAGCAACGAGAAACGCCTCCAAAGATTTCTTGCCCCGGATGCGGAAGAGACGAAGTCCCGGTGAACGAAATCGCCGTTCTCTCGTCTTGCGGACATACGGGTTGCATGACATGTGTAAGACAGAGTGCAGATCGCGAGGAGTGCGTCTACGCGGCCTCTGGAAAATGCATGGCTGCTGCAAGGGTTCTGAACATTGTCAACGGGGAGACACTCGGTGTCGATGACGAAGCGCGCGACGGGCGTGGCAAGCATTTCGGGAAGAAATTGGAACAGGTCATCGACTTGGTCAAGTGCGTTGCTAGTGTTCCGTGTGCGGTCTTTGACACTAACTCGGTTGGCACTGCAGGAATACGATCCCTAAAAAAGAGCGTGTCCTCATCTTTGTCCAGTTCCCGGACCTCATGGCTAAAGTCGCCAATGCGCTCAAAGTACACAAGATCAAGTTCCTCGAAATCCGCGGGTCCGCGTCACAAAAGAGCAAGAACCTGGAAAAGTACCAGAACAATGACGGTGAAGAGCGGGTACTTTTGCTGAATGTCATGGACGAAAGCGCCAGCGGTGCGAATCTTACCTCGGCCAACCACGCTATCTTCATCTCTCCACTTCTCGCACCGAGCCAGGAGATCTATGACGCCTGTGAGACGCAAGCAGTCGGTCGGTTGAGGCGATACGGACAAGAGAAACACGTCAAGATTTGGGAGTTCCTCACGCTAGACACCATCGACGTTGAAATCTACGAGCAGAGGACGAAGAAGAAAGTACTATCTAATTAGAATCTTTGCATATTTGGACAGCATTTCACTGACTCATGGGACACGATATATCCGAGGTACATACATATCTAGAAGCCGTACTTGCAGTTTAACTGTTTCCAAACGCTCTGACTCAAGTAATATGAATATCTTCCTTGCACATAGATTACAACAATATGAGTATACGCTACAGTGAGGGTATGGAATGTCCGGGTGTGAAGCTACTTGCTAGACATGACGTACCCCGTCGTGTCAAGGATAGCCTTACCACATATTGAACAGAGGCCCTTTTTATAAGCACAACCTAACGATCGTGATCAGAACGTCCATGACAAAGACGGAACGGCGGACATACCATGGCAATATTTGGCCCTGTTCTGAGTGACTGGCTGCTTACAGTCTTTGCATTTCCCTTGATACGGCTTGTTGAACGGAGGTTATCAATAACCGAGAGCGATCAAAGAATAACGACATGCCTGGAATCTGTTCTTCGAACTTCCCGGCCGTGTCAGAAGTTTGTTCTCCCCTACTTTCCTTGAGCCTTGCTTGATACTACTGGACGTGGACGTGAACGGGTCTGGGGCGGCAATTTTGGAAAGTTTCTGACGGGCTAGTCAGCTCATCGCTTGGCTCTAGCAGTGGACTTACAGTTTCGCATTTTTTGCAGACCATGACGGAGGTGGATATAGACGCGGATTATTAGTAAGCTGATGAAGATCCAAGTGGACGTGGCCGCCAGTTGATAAATCCAGATATGGCCAACTTTATTGTCGTAGCAACTTCTGGGTGAGTAACCCCGACAGCCTCTCAAAATCTATTCACAGGAGATTCGTTGACATGGCGAGATTACAAAAAAGATGTTCTCGGTGCCGCCCTTTATGTCAGTATTGTCTTTACGCTCGAGGTAATTCAGTGCCGAATCCACGGCTCACTTCACCCAAGTCAACTTTGGCGCTACGTATTCATGTCGCGTACATGAAGTTCTTGTCGGGTTGCAACTGTTCTTAGTCCCTTGTCGACGGCGAAGTGAGGCGGGCCCGACGCTTTTGTCTCCAGGTCCAACGGCGTCAAACGGCCCTGGCGGCTGCCCGACGTATAAATTCGCGCACCGATGGTGACACAACCTCACCATTTAGTGTCGGCGTGCTGGTCATGTCTTTCTTCACGCTCTCCAGCGACATCATATTGATTATCTTAGAGGAGCTAGACCCCTTATCATTATTCCACTTCTGCTTGGTATGTGACCATTCTGTTCCCCGCTCAGCTTACTGACCCTCTTGTCATCCAGGCCTCCAGAGATGTATATGACATTGTTTCACAATCAACGACTCTACGTTATCGTTATGAGCTCGCACTATGTGGTGCAAGAGATGGTCCCCCCGGTGCCTATTCCCCAAGGTCCAGGCTTCTCCCCCTTCTCGGTTACAAGCGAGGATGGCCGACCTTAAGTCCGAGCGCCGAGGACAGGCTTTGCATCACCCCACCTACGATCTTTGGCGTTTCTGGCAATTACCTCTTTCATGCCAGCCAAAGTCCCCTTAATAACGGTTTCGAATGGATACTGCACGTTTATCAGCTACGCTCCTTCAGGATGGCTCCAAAGTCTAGATTACCCTATTATCAACATAATGTGCCTTTCGAAATACGAAAGGTCGCCATCGATGCTTCCCAAGAACTGATGGTCTTGGCACAACTATTATTTCCTCCGCAGCAGTAAGCCATCCATGTTACCTTGCTCCCCCCGGTTGACTAATGTTTGAATCGCAGGAACTCTGCTATAACTGTTATACTACACCTTCGTAATCTTTACATTTGCCAGGATCATGCGGGAGCTGCCCAGCCAAGATTAAGTTTTCAAACGGACTGGTGGGGAGATTTCCCACCCGGTCAACGACTTTCGATCGAGCAAGTACAAATCTGGGGGAGCCTTGTCGCTGCGTCCGTTCGTTTGGAACTCGAGTCTGGCGAGGGTACTACTGAACTGGTCGTTTTTGACTGGTGTCGTGGTGGTAGTCCTATTCGCACTGTATGTGCTTTATTTCATGAGACCTGACCCCTTTCGAATTGATTTTCCACCTGCTAGTTCACAGGCGACTTGCTTTCCTTTGATTTCATCGACGAATCCCGTCTCATCGTCGCCTCCCATCCGGATGACGATGAATCTGATGATAGTACATCTTGGGAAAGGCGATCAGACGGCCTCTATGCCAGTGAAAAGGGAAAACGTCCCCCTCAGATCGCCATCCAAGAAATTTACAGGACGCACGACCACGATTTTCGGGCTTCAAGATCGTTCGAATTCGCGGAGGCTTGGAGCGCCGTTTCCTTTGTGCAGCTGTGCCCTAATCGCATCTTGAACGCGTCCCCGTTACCTGGAACACTGTTTGAGAGCGATCCTACCTGTCGCTTGACTGCGGTTTTTATCGAGTTTCAACCGCACGCGGTCCCGAGAGGTTGTTCCAGAAAGGTTGTCATCGTGTTCGACCAGTCCAAGTTGACGCTTCAGGAAGGACGGTTTGATCCCGTGCGGTGGGAAGAATGGCAGCACCATTGCATGGTGCTTAATCTACCCGACCATGCACATGCGGTCCAACTGTGCGGCCGAAGACTCACGTTCTTTGAGCGGCTCAAGGACGCTGCCCCAACTGCTGTCGACTCGGCGAGTCGACTGCACGTCTTGGATTTGAATCCTCAGATGGCCAACTTTTTGTGGTCGCTCTCGCGCACGGATCCACCTTGGCGATGGCGGGATGGTCTGACAGCTCTCAGCACTGTCTTTGTACACCGAGATTCTCGTTATGTGAGGACCAGCACTGTAGATACGATCAACGTGACCTGGATGGACACTACCGAGGATAGCCTTGTTCTCTATGATGTACGTCCTCGTCCTTGCTTCTAATCATCTATCGCTAATGATGGATTCAAGGAGCGCGAAGGGCAGTGTCTTATTCGCATCCTGACTTTTGGACAGGAGGTACGGGGAGTACATGAGTGACGTTGCATTTCTGCTGTTCTCGAAACATACGACTGGTTATTTCTCTCATGCGGTAATGATTTCTGCCAGTGTAATGTACATGATTATGATTTCAACGAGTCCTCCCATTTGAGAATCGACCACATCTCTGTCTTTCTTGTTCGTCTTCGCCCTTCGCGGCTGAATCCGTAGGATGCGGACAGGATGTCTTCGGGATCGTCCGCGACATGACATGGCGCTCAATTGTTTGTTAAAACCGTCATTTAAGCGATATATTGTCGCTCGCCCTACAAACACGGAAGTAGTAGTTATTTAGTTGAAACGAAACCATCGAACTAGGCAGTGAAACTAGGGTCATGCCCGAAAGACATTCAGTCGACCATCCCAACCGCAACTCGCGACGACACCCTCGTCAAATAATGACCAACCACAGCCGGCGACAAACTCGGTATGAGGGTCGTGTACACACAATAGATTTGATCCCCCTGACACAGGACTCGTATTCCAGCTACAAGAAAAAACTCGGTCAATCATGCTTTCAGATTCGTACGGGTACGTACATCCGACAAGTCATGTCGTAGCTCGCCGTCGCGAGAACGTCTGCTCTGTGTGGACTCCACTGGACTTTACGCACAGCGTACTCGTGACCAGGCAGTTGGATCTCGCACTGACCGCCAACGGACTGAGTCGTCGGAGGCGCCGCGCTCGCCATGCGACAGTCCCAAACCTTGACGACCCTATCCACGCCTGCACTCGCGATCACAAACGGACGGTATTTGTTCCAATCTATAGAAAGCAGTTCGGTACCCGAGGCTGGGACGGTGAGGACGGCGGCTGAAACGGGGTTTGTAAACGCGTTGGATGCGGGGCCAGAGGCGTAGGCTGGCGCGCGTAGATCGAATATCCTGATCGTGCCGTCCGTCGAGCATGAAGCGATGATTTCTGGTTGATGCGGCGAGAAAAGTGCTTGATATACGCACGACAGGTGCGCTTTCAGAGTTGCGACGGAGCGAGGTCGCTCGGGGGACCACTTGACATGCAATATGAAAGGCGGGCGGGGGGATGTTTCGATAGTAAACCACCTACGACTTTGACGTTCCCGTCCCAAGATGAGGAGAGGAACGTGTCCTTGTTGATATTGGACCAGTCGACTGAAAAGACCTCCTTTGCGTGTTCATGCCAAGCACGGATCGGAAAGTCCTACCGAGACTTGTCACTCTGCAAGGCCATAGATACGATGCAAACGCACGTTGAGCATGACGTCCCACAGCTTGATTGAACCGTCTCCAGAGCCTGTTACGATTTGACTTTCGTGTAGCTCGGACCAAGCGAGATCGTAGAGCGCATCCTGTGATTCATAACTGATCACTTTTAAACGGTGTTTATCGACGAGCAGGATGAGTACTGACTACTTGTCGAGCTTGATCCCGCCTGGTCCAAGCGAGACGAGGTGTAGGCGACCGTTCCCTACCAGACCGAAATTGGCGGCAGACGCGAGAGCGATGCGGCCATTGTGGAACGGGGACCAAGCGATGGCGTAGTGTGCAAAGCCTGGCGTCTGGAGCGAAGGAGCGTTCATGAGCAAGATGTGCTTC
>JBBPQH010001041.1:0-10397 GCA_038092475.1 Boletus tomentosulus | reverse complement strand
GCCGACCAGAGAACTTCAGTCAAGTTCTCTTGGATTATCCCCTCGAAACTTGTCCCATCCCCTCTCCTCTCTTTTGAGCTCTCGAGGACTGTCTCCTAACCGGGGCTGGTTATTAGAGTTGCTTCAAATCTGAAGTTTCACAGACTGTGTCAACTGACGCTGAAAACGGATGCATGTTCACATCCAAAGCCGACTCATCTGTCTTGCAACACCACATGGAAAACGCTGGAGGTTAGCCCATTACAACTGCGGCAAGGAAGGACAACGTACATGGAGCAGACACGCAAGTCAAGTAGGAAGAGAATGAATGACGGCCCAAACATGCAGAGTTCATCTGGAAAAAAAGGGTTTGCTACCAGGTGCTATATTGCACCAGTAGCACTGGTAGACACCATAGTCTTCCCCCTACTATGTAGCACTACATAGACACTTGAGTTCTCAACCAGTACTACTGTAGCTGGCTGTAGCAAACTGTATTAACATGCTTGTGTGGTAAATCAAAAGTTTCAACAGTGTTAGGGCTGTTCCACTGATGTAAGTGACTATATGTGCTACTGAGCACTCTGTAGTGATGTAATGAACCAGTGGTTCCAAACATAATATCCAGTAGCACTTGATAGCACTCTGTCACTGGCATAGCAAACTGTAGTAATTCAGGATGTATGCTACAAAAGACACAGTAGCCATACATAGCACTACATAGCACAACATCTACTACAACCATTCAACACAAACACCACTCATTGGCGTCCTTGTTGTGCACGGAGTCATCTTCATCACCATCATGGAGTTCTGTGGCAGTGGTGTGTAGGCAATAGCACAGGTATGGTGTACCCGCACAGGTCTCAGGTGTGGGTGCCCTTGTTGGACACCCGTACCCGTACCCGTACCCTGAGTGTGGGTCCTCTTATTGTCATTGCATCCTCGACACGGTGGGGTCGTGGTCGTGGTCACGCCCTCGTCCCCAATGTATCGTCATCGCATCGTCGACGTCTTCCGACCCACCATGTGACCTCATCAGGCCTGTCCTGCACACGATGCAGGAGGGCGGGAGAGCACATGTGTGTGTGCATTTGTCACACACGCACACGGATGGGGCGAGGGTGGTGGAGAAGGCGAGGGAGGGTGTGCGTGTGCAATTGTCGCACACGCACGGCGTTGAGCGCGCACATCAGGTGCTCATTGACAGCCAGGAGGACACGCATCCCTGCTCCCGACTTGGCCATCGTGCCACTGCCTTGTCGCAGCGTGGTGGAGGGCGAGGACGAGGTGGCGAGAGTGGGCGACGCGAGTGGGCAAGGCCTAGGTAGTCTTGATAACATTCACCATCAGGCTACAACTCATCATATCTGACAATCTTGTAGATTGCATCATTTATGCCAGCCCTGGTAATCTTGATAACATTCAACAAAATGATACTGTTAATCAAGTATATCACAAAGATTATCAGATATGTTCATAATTGACTGTGTGGAGATTCTGATATGATGTTTTAATATAATATGATGGATCAAATTCAACATCAAGTTACAACTGTTCACATCTGACAAACTTATAGATTATATCACTTATACCAGTCCTAGGTAGTCTTGATAACATTCACCATCAGGCTACAACTTCTCATGTCTGACAAACTTATAGATTACATCACTTATATCACTCCTACAAACATTATCAAGTCTATCATTATTGAGAACATGAACTATAGATGACAACAAAAAAACATTTTGATAGGATTGATAGAGAGTAACAGTTTTAAACCAATTATAATATCTCCCAACAACCCCATGGAGTATATGACATGACCTGACTGCATATCAGATTGATACAAAGGTATGTACTTGTTGAATATGTTAATGTTATATAAAGGTTTAGCAGACTTTCACCAGTTTCCTGATGCAAGTGCCTTGCTACCAGACTTTTTCTTTTTTCCAGATGTTGATCAAACCTGAGAGTGTCATAAAGGGGTCAGTGAAATCAAATATGTCTCAGTGACTTCTGAGACAAAGTCCTAATCCAGAGCGTACAAACATGTACAATGACTGCGGACAGGCACAACGATTTCCCCGCCAAATCGCTTTCTGGGGGGGTATGAAAAAACCCACTACTATTCGTAGCGGGAAAAATTGACCAATCAGAGGACGCCGTCCCACGTTCGTAAACGTCCGTAATCCGCCTAACAATTACCGACCGCATATTTCATTTCAGCTGCTCAACAGATAAGTTGAACTTTGCAGCGGGCCAAGAGTGTCAAGCGATAACGTCACTCGACTGCTTTGCAGATCTCAGTCCGGCAGAACTTCACCGCGATGCCAACACCCATACGCCCGCGACAGCCGGCTACTGTTCAGCGCGCTCAGCATCAAACGTTAAACTCCAGCAGTACATTGGCCTCGCTCGCTATCACAAGAGGTTCGTTTCATTGCTAACAAGGCAGGCGAGAACTGACATGAAAACAGAGCTCTTAATCATGCCCATCTACCCATTCGTGCCCAGTGAGTACTCAATCCCACTGCACCCATTCTTACTGCCTAGCCGCACAGCGTGCGGTCCGCGCCGCCCATCCCAACCTCGGCCATCTGCATGCCCTCTGTTTGCGTCTACCCATTCCCTTTTATTACCTCAACACCATACAATGTTTAACCCTACCCCATTGTTCGCAGACTCAGGACAATGACCAACAACGAAAGAGCAGCCGCATCACGACAACATCGCGCCCACAACGTGACCATGTAGTATGCAGGCTTCACCCTTCCTGGTGCACACGTTAACATTTACCATCAAGCTTTAGTACGTGGGGGGGTGAAGTATCGTTCCCTTCCATTCCTGAGGGACAATTCCGCACGAGCAGTTACTGACGAGTAGTACACCAGGTCATCGACATACTTCTCAAGTTCTCAACACCGTGGAAGAATCGGATGAGAGGTATGTTCGTGGCGAAATGTTTAAAGTAATGAGTATGGACAATTAATCTTTCTATCGCATGATACCGCACTGATTGGAGGATCCAATGACTCCGTTTCTTCTTCACGCGACGACATTGCCAAGTAATGACGAAGACGAACATATATTCTATAATATAAAAAGTACAACACACTGGGAAAGGAGTGCATACAATTTACATAAATTACACCGAGTAGTGAGAAACATACAGCAATCAATATCAAGCATATTGGGGGCATTGAAGGAAGTAGTAGGCCAAACAGCCGGGGCTACTGAGTACCGAAGGCTAGAAAATGTCAAAGCTCAGTAAGAACTCAAGATGAGGAGTCAGTTTCGATAGCTTACCAGTCAAGAACCCAATCTCTCAACACTCTTGTAGGTGATATTGGAGATAGACAGCATGAGCCTGCCTTTCGCACTACGTGTATCGCCAAGACCATAGACCGTGCTGAGTGTCTTCTCGACAGCCTCTTCCCCAAGCCCAATCACCACGTCACGTTCTAACTTCTCACAGTCAAGCTGAATATCAGCGAGCTGGGTCACAATCATCTGCTTCTTGAGCAGTGCCCGGTACCACAACAGGAGAAGGGTTTCTTCTGTCATGGTCAATTTGGACGACGACATCTGCGAGTGGTACAATAGTAAATATCAACTCTTATCCAAACATATTCTGAATAAATTCATACCGGAACACAGGCGCGCAGCAAACTACCTTCACGACCTGCAATAAGCTTCTCTGTTGTGCATTTAGTGCGGCCGCAAACAACACCAGGAGAGGTCACGCTTGGCCCCCCATTTATCTTTGGGGCGCACATGAGCGGTCGTTTGTACAGAGACATATCCTCTGGAAAAAATCCAGGAGGGGGAGGAGCCGGCGGTGATGCGACAATGAAGGGCTGGCGGTCTGAGGGCATGTTAGTCGACTAGAATAGTGGTACTAGCTGGCATGGAGTGTCAGGATAAGGACAACGAAAAACCTCGCTGACGAACCTGTATTGTTGCGGAAGAGAGCAACTTGGGGACCGCTCATAACCCGTATATTACCAACTGGCAGGTGCATTGCCTGCACGGGACTACCAAAAGCAGACACAGTCACTTTGGGTTGTCTACCAAAAGTAGCAGGTCAGAGTTTTCACCTTTCGCTTGCTCAGAAACCTGCCAATCGGCGGAAGTCTTGCTTGGGCTATGAGATCTGAGATCTTGATACCCGAGTCACAAGCGCTAGAACATCACGACCGATGCAGTGCTTGAACTTTGCGTATGGGTGTTGGCATCGCGGTGAAGTTCTGCCGGACTGAGATCTGCAAAGCAGTCGAGTGACGTTATCGCTTGACACTCTTGGCCCGCTGCAAAGTTCAAGCTTCAAGGCCCTTCACTCTGATTGCCATGGTGGAAACAGGTCGGCGATTACCAAAATGAGAGCAGGCCCTGACTAATCAAGTTTGGCAAGCCTTACCCCCGACTTTCAGATCCAGACCCGAGCGGCCAATTAATGGATTTGGTTGTTCCTGCCCGCCCTCGCAATGTCCGCTGGAGAGGGTGCTAACGGTACCCATACCCTTGATGAGTTTCCTGTGACGAAACAGGACGTAGCTCATCCACAATCGAACACGGTCGCGTCAGGTTTCGCAGCACAGGATGAATCATGATTTGAATTCAGTGGC
This sequence comes from Boletus tomentosulus, assembly GCA_038092475.1. NCBI lineage: Eukaryota > Fungi > Basidiomycota > Agaricomycetes > Boletales > Boletaceae > Boletus > Boletus tomentosulus. Next base: position 5,790 of record JBBPQH010001041.1, on the reverse strand, counting down.
ACAGGTATGTATTCAACTTTACACATCCAGAAGGCATGTGCTGTTTATGTCAACTCGGATCTCGTTCCCTTTTACTCAGAATCCCCTTTGAGTTGACACCAAAATCTATAACCGCCTCAATCGGGACATACACAATTTTCCGTTTTCGCCTCGTATGGAGGGTGGCTTCTGGATCACGCACTGATACCTTTCTTGGCGGTTGGCAGAATCGCGCCCTGGCCATATTTGTGTTTATATTTCCGGGCGACCTAGCCCACTGCGATACTGTATTGCTCGACCCTAGTTCCGAGTTCCAGCGTTATCCATGACTGCGTGCGGTTGATGCAGGTGTAAGTATGTAAAAAGTGTCCCGATCATGGAAGTGACGAACCATCGAGCTAAGTGCTAGAGCGGCGTTCACGCTTAGTGATTAGTATTAAAGGTGTGAGTTGAACTCGTCAACTCGTATCCCTTCGACATGGCTGACGGTACCCTTGGCCCTCTTGAGGCGGATCTAGATGCTTCCTTGGAGGCCATATTGAACGGTAAGCAGCGTTCGCCTCCCTCGGTAGTCATTCACATTATCATCTCCCCACACACAACAGAGCTTGCTGCAAATGTCACCCCGTTTTATCCCCCAACCATGATGGTAAGCAACGGACAGAATGTCCTGATCAACGATCTTGCAAATGGTGGGTCCCGCGACGCTCTACGCGTCTGCATCATACTAATGCTCAGGCTGCTAACCTCCAGATCCGCTACTCGACGCTCTCAGAATGCATGCACCGCGCTGGTACCAAGTAGCGAGCGAAGCTTATATCGCTATGTATTGCTGGCATGGCACCACTGATGCCCGACCGCCGCCACAAAAACTCGCGCTCGCCTTGATAAATCAAGCAATCGAATCCTTCACTATCATCTACAACGGCTGGGGCGTCGAGAATGGTGATAATTTAGAAAAATCGCCCGTGATCTCTTCTGACAACAACATAGTGGGGATAATGATCAACGGCAAGCAGCATGTCACGTCGTTCCGCGACAAGATTTTCATGAAGTCTCTCAAGAAAGCAGTAGGTACGTCCGCCAGTCCATACTCCGCTTATGAATTCTTGGTCCCTAGGTAGCCGCTGCGCAACGCGCATTTTATGCTCGTACCATGGAGGTCCTGCGTTACAACCTTCTCCCCTCGCATGGTGGGCTGTGGGAACACCCAGGGATGATCCCTGGGGTGGAACTCGTGACGCCTGAACAAATTAGTTATGTCAATAACCTCGCCGCCTGGAACCCATTGAGTGGATACAACTTTTGGCATGACTTTCGCTCGAGAGAAGATGGGACAATGGTGGTACGTAGCCGGGCAGTACTCAGAAAGTGACTGAGTCAACGACCTTGCAGTTATGTTGGTTTGCACGGGACTCGTTGATAGATCTCATGAACACGGTGCACTTTGCCGTCGGATCTCCCGGATACCTTTATATTCAAGAATTGTACGCTAACCTGGACACTGGAGGGGAGGAATGGGGCCCGCTCACTGCGGTAACATTTCATTCCACCACGTGGATCCTTGCGTCGGTAAGGAATACAACCTCTATGTGGCAGAAGTCTGATCGATCTTAAGATCCAAGTCTTCTTGTCGGCGGACATCCTGGGTCATAGACGGTTCTCTGCTGGGGACTTCACAACGAACAGGCGTGATGCCATCCTCGAAACGCAAATCACGATTTCAATTTTTTTGAGACAGATCCTACGCAAGAGGGTCCCTGGGCTCACTGCGGAACAGAGGGAGGTTGCTTGTGCCGCTTTGTATCGTTTTATGTCACGAAACCCCTACCTTCCATTCCCGACCTAGGTTTCCGTGGGCTGTACTCGGTGTTTTCTTCCTCACTACCCTGGATAGTGTACAGGACGCTATGTACCGATGTTGTCAATGTTACTTGTGCTTTGTCGTTGCTTGGGGAGCGGTGCGACGTGTCGCCAGCAGAAACTGTTCAAACTGATCTACTCTCGTGTCCTACCATCCTTTCCCGCTTCACGAGCCTCATGAACGTCCGTTACAGTACCCGTTACTGCCCGCACGAACGAACATGATGAGTGATATATGATATCCCATCGATACTTCCGACTCGTCAAGATCGATACGATTGGCATGTCCGATCCTGGCATTGACTCCGACGATGTGCCTACGCCCGGCACAACCACCCAGCCAGGATGTGAGCGCGGCGATGGCCACCACGCCTAGTACCTCAATATCGTGGGATCATGACGACGTGCCGTGTTGTTCAAATGTTTTTCAGCATACTTGGACTATGTACTACACATGCTTTCCTCTATTCGAATGGAAGGAGAGTGAAGGTAAGCACTACGATTTTTGACTCGCCGTCCCCGGTTCACTTCATTGGTTCCGCACTTCGCGCACACCAATACCCACTGTGACTTGCACCCACTCGACCTCACCGCACACCATTTGTGCACGCCCCGGCTGCGCTGCCTCAACCACCACGCTCACTCTCGCTTACATACACAGCGCATTGTCTGGGCATGGAGTCCGTTTGCGCACCACCAACCGCTCTCGTTTGCGGAGCCAGACGTGCTCGTACTGTCTCCTTTTCTACCCCTCACTCAAAAAAAGGCCTCGCAAGTCTCGTCACAAAGATCTACATTTTCTTAAATTCCGCCGGACATCCAAACCCACCGCCACTATCCATCGCGCTCTCTTCATCTCGGAAGAAACCTCCCTCTAGCAGATTACAGACAAAGCCCACGAGTTCGCCGCCGGTCCACTCTTGAGAAAGTCCTCCCGTTATTCATGGCACCCACGCTGGAAGATCAGGAACGGCATCTATTGGTCAAGGTCATCAACCGTGTCTTGTACAAACACGGCGATCCTGTTCGTTGACACGTGCACAAGAACCTAGTCATCGAGCCGCTTCTTATTGCTACGCTCGTATCAAAGGCCGTGAAATCATTTCCAACCTCCCAAAAGCTGCAGGTCTTGCCCACATGATCTCCACCATGCAGCCCGATAGATACCAATTGCGCTGATGGCCCTACGCTTCCATCCCTCGCTCTCGTCGCTTCAACCCCGTCGCTGTTCCCGCAATTCGTTCGGCGGCTAAGAGGTGCCACGACGCAAGTGGTGCAACGAAGATTCCGATGAGGACGGCGATGACTTGTAGCCTGAGACCGCAACCGGAAACACGACCGATGTTCGATGTGAGACGATCCGTCGTCAGCGGATCAAATCGACCAAACCCGAGTAGAGACGTTGCGACGGGCTTCGCAATGGCTACTGCAGCTCAAGAATGCTCTTCCCGTCTCCAATCAGAAGTCGAGCAAAGTTTCTGACCGCGCCACTACTCACGTCAAGTCGAGGTGACCGCACAAGACTTTCAAACGAGCACCGACAGGCCGAAAATGAGGTTCAACAACTCTGCACGTGCATATCATAATCTACTCCCCCAGCTCACTTCCTATCCAGTGGCAACGAGGCGTTGATTCCTAGAGACATGCTGCCGCTGCAGTCGCCGCAGTATCCCAACGATCACAGTCGAACAGTCGACCTTTTGATTGTTGACCTCACGTTGTAACAAACCTCGAAATGCCTCGCGTTGTCGGTTACATTATTTTTCATGGACTATTATTGCAGATATGACTCGCGTGACTGGAATAGTACCTGCCTGGTCGCAGGTCACATCACCAGCAATGGACGCTCGGCGTCATACATTTTTTGAAAATTTCTGCGTTGTTTACAACATCCTATCATCACCCTTGCGCGTCCCCTCGAGTCGGCTGCCCATCCACTTCTAGCACCTTTCCAGCATCCTATCTGGCTGCGCCATAACACTCTGTCGTTATTGTTTGATGGTTGGTGTTGATAGACGAGGATGGCGGCTCATACACGGCGACATGCGGGTCAATGCAGTCGTTGGCGCGCGGCCTGCGCGTCGTCAGCCCTGCAAACACCGAAAGGCGGGGACCTACTGCTGTGCGCCGAGACACGTCACGCCGACCCACTCAAATAGCGCACCGAGCCGCTCATCGTCTTCGTCCTCCCCGGGGGTGAGAGCGCCGACGTGCGGGACGTACACGTACGCGCCGTGGCGCACGTATGGGACCACGCCGACCGCGTGTCTCGGCCTGCGCCCCGCACTCGTGTACGCTACATCCCAGCGGCCCAGACCTGCACTCTCCCGAAGACGGTCTGGAGAGGGCGAGCACGCCACGCGGGTCGATGCACCACGTCTCGTCTGCGTCGTCCTGGATGGGGACGGCTTTGAACAGCCTGGCGAGATGTTGGATCAAGGCAAGGATGGCGAGGGTGGAGACGTACGCGTAGAGCTTGGCGAGGGTGCACTGGGCCATCAAGCAGGTGGTTTTGAGAGGTGAAAACGTCCTCTTGGATGGTGGATGGAAAGACGACATCGATATGTCCTGGACATGAAACAGCGTTCATGAGGGTCAACCAAACACACAGACAATGAAGGGTCACGACGTTGCCAGTCGGTCCAGTTCTGGCGAGGGCAGCATGCCATGGTGCTTCCACCGTATGACACCTAATTAAAGAATTACACATTTGATTGCTATCCCACTAATACAGTACTGTTATGTGTGCCGACACGTTCAACGCGATCTTTCTTGACATAGTAACGAGGGGACTCGGGGAGCAAGTTAAGGGCCGTGGATGCTGATTGGGATACGGTAGGGCCTGCATCGGTCCTTGACTGGGTTGCGTAGGTGATGCATGAGGTGAGAAGAAGACCATGTCAATGGTGGATCTGGCATGGAAAACGAGATGCACTCACAGAATTGGTAACCAGAGACAAGAGCACTGCGAACTTTTCTCGGGCAGATTTTGGACATGTATAGAATGATGATGGCAGGAACGAAACCGACACCAATATCAGCAATGATACGACCGGCGACGATGAGACCAAGGCCTGAGGAAGCAGCTCGGAGAATGCATCCAATGATATAGATGGCACAGCCCGTAATGATAGTGGGTCGACGACCATACCAGTTGGCAACGCCACCAGCAATCACGGCACTTGTCAATGAGGTGATTACATGTCAACAATGAAATTTTCTTGAAGCTCACCAACTTAGAAAGTACCCGTGGAAAGAATAGAGACGATGAGCGAGTTGTGGGGACCGGACGGTGCCGTCGCATCTGGGCCTTCGCGATGAGATGAATGAAAACCTTTTGAGTCAGTGACACTGTTGATGAATCCAGAGTCATAACCTCTATTCGGCGGTCAACGAGGCAGGGTTGGTCGACGGGATTACTGACTATATCGAACGTCGGACGCGACCAACTGTTGCTGGCGCGTTGACAACGAGGCACTCTCCCTCAGCGTCTCATACAGTAGTACTTATCGCTATGCGCTCGTGTATCCATCCCCTTTGTCAAGGTCTGATGGACCGAGGGAATACCTATTGTCAGACCTGAAGCTGAAGGCTTGATGGACTGAGGCAAGACTGAGGGAATAACTATGACAGAGGGTGTGGAATTGACTCCCAATACGGACAACGACATTAACGAAGGAAGTACTTAGGGTTTACATGCTCCTTGCGCCTGCAGAACCAGAGAAATACCTCCAAGCAATTGTGGTACTTGCCCTCCGAACGAAGTTCGCTTATCGCCCACTCGGTGAAGTCTTCTTGATTAGCTATCGGCTCCACAACATCCAGCCCTTCGATCATCTCCTGTCGTAGACCTTCACTCTGCCAGATGCAGAACGTTGCTCTGAAGATGAAACTGCCAAACTTGCAGGGTTGCCGCTTTACCCACTTGTGGGTCGCATGACACCTCGG
>JBBPQH010001040.1:0-10399 GCA_038092475.1 Boletus tomentosulus | reverse complement strand
CAACTGGTTGCCACCAGTCCAGTTGCCAGTTGCCTGAAATTTGAAGACTGATTGACCAGTCCAGTTGCCAGTTGCCTAAAATTTTAGGAAAAGACTGGACTGGACTGGACTTTTATTCACTACTGACAAAGTCCTAGTGGCTTAGGGTTGTTTCAGGCAGAGAGAACCATCCTTCTTGCGGACAAAGAGGACCGGAGTGGCATGAGCAGAGGATGAAGGGCGGATGAACCCCATTGCTAGGTGCTCATCAAGGAACATTCAGAGGGAATCAAGTTCAGAAGTGGAAAGGGAATAGGTGGTTCCTAGGGGAGGAGAAGCTTCTTCTTCTAAATCAATCTTTAGATCATGCTCGCAATGAGGAGCAAGGGGGTCAGCCTTGCTTTTGCTGAAGACATCTGTAAACTCGTGATATTCCGGAGGAACACCGGAAAGGTCGATTTTCTCAGGAGCTGTGGAAGTGGAACGGAGTTCACTCCCCTGGGATTTGAGTTGTATGCTGAATTGCATAGAACCTTCGAGGTGACAAGCTAGCGCGAATGCCAGAGCACTGATGAGGGCAATGTGCGGAGCTTTGTGGTCAGAGAAACACGGTGGATCGGAGGGGACAGTTTTAGCGACAGGAGGGTGTTCCTGAGGCTTCGGAGGAGAGCTCAGTTTTGCTGGCATGGATTGCTCTGGTGAATGGAATGAAATACTGCTCGTAACCCAATCAATCAACGGATTGTAGTGGGAGAGCCAGGTGTGTCCGAGGACAAGGGAGCAAGAGCCATCCAGCGGGGTGACATAAAATGTCGTTGGAGTGATGTCACCAGTTTCACAGTGGACAGAGAGATTGATGGCTCTAGTTAGTGATTTAAAGTCCGGTCCGGTCCGGTTTTTAATCTGAATCCGGTGTAACCGGACTGTAACTGGTCCTATAGGAAGGCCAGAATCATAAAGACCGGACTGAAACCGATCCGAACCAGTCCTAAATGGTCCCATCCGGTTTTAAGACTGGTCCTAACCGGTTTTTTGACGATTAGACATGGACACATCCGGACCATACTTGTATGCCTCGGACTATACATACGGATTGTAGGACAGGCTCAGGGCTCTCTATCCACCTCTTGGTCGAAGGGATTGGCCAAGGAATGACTGAGATATGAGTGATTTAAGAATGCATGTCATATAGATCTAGGTAGATTTGATCATTTTCTAGTGGATGTACATCACAATCCTATGTTTCATGCTGGTGGGGGGATATATACTACACAATTAGGACTATCCACCCATCCAGAAATCGAATAATCCGATTAGGATATACCTGAGATACAACCATTTCAATGTCTGACTGATGGAAATCTATGGATATAGTCAATATATGTGAAATAAATTCAGAAAAATCAGGAAAAATTAGGGAAAGTACTACAGGATAGGGGGTAGCTGAGGGACTGGTTATGGACCAGTTATAACCGGTTTTTTGCAGTTTTTTGATTTTTGAAAAATCAAAAGACCAAAACCAAGACCAACCAAGACCAAGACCAAACAGGACTGATTATCAGTCCTGTTTGGTCTTGGTCCAGTCCAGTCCTGGTCTTTTTGCAGTCTTAGGACTGGACCTTCGAACACTAGCTCTAGTGATAGTACTATTGGAAGTCCCATAGAAAAGTTGGAGGTGAAGTGGAGGTATGGGTAGGTTGAAAGTTCATGTTTATTAATGAAAGCTGTATCTATAAAACAGTCTGTGGAACCGGAGTCTACCAACACGGAGAAAGTTGGAATGGAGTATGAAGCAAGGGTGATGGAGGGCATAAGTGACTTAGGATCTAAGAGAGTGGACACATTGAGTTGGATCTCCTTTGGTGCATGGTTGGGGTCAATACAACCATCCTGTCGTGCGGAGTCACGGAGGTCATGGGCTAATTTTTTGCCTTCACGGTGGAGGTTTCCAGTTTGCCTTCCGGAGTTGTCGCTTGACGACCTTTGGTGAAACAGGAAGTTGACTTGGGGCACTCCTTGGCCATATGCCCTGCTTGTCCGCAGAACATGCAAAGCTTGTTATCGAAGTGTCGTTTGCGTTTGGCAGCAGTGAGTTTGCTGTCATTTCTGGGCTTTGACAAAAGATCTGGTTTTGGAGATGGAGAAGACATGGAGGAAGAGGTAGCCTTTCCTTTAGACTTGTTAGTTTTGGAATTATGGCTACCAGAGTTGGGTGTGGAGTTGGAGGTTCTGTCAGAGGACGACCTCAAAGTCTCAACGGAAGGCTTTGCCTGACGATTGACTTCAGACTTGCACTCCCAGTAGCATGTGTCAATGATGTGGGCGAGGGTATGGAGCTCTGAGAGTGTTGGGGGCTTGCTGACATGAGCAATCTCGTCTTTGATTCGATCTGGCAGACCATTGTAGAAGTGGTGCCAGAGGGCACCTTCTCCGTAGCCGTGGACCTGGGAAGTGATTCTGTTGAACTCAACCACATATTTGTTGATACGGTGGCTGTCTTTCATTGTCAGGTGATCCAGCTGATGCTCGGCGTCCCCAACCGGATCATGCAGACCAAAATTCGTCTGGAGTTCTAAGACAAATTCTTTGTAGCTATCCATCCACAAGGGATGGAACAGGGTTTCGTCGGAGTCTAGGAGATCTGGTTCAAACCATTCAAGTGCGATGCCTTTGAGGTAGGATTGGGCAAAAGTAACCCTGGCACGCCCCAAGGCAAAGCCTTAAACCGATCTTGGAAATTTAGTTCATACTGAACCAAAGAGACCTGGAGTTTGCGGGGATCAGTACTGTCAAACTGGTCCGGTTCTTGGACTTTGGTTTGTTGACCGGATTCTGAAGTGGGGGGGGCGGTGGGAGGAACGAGTGAGGCTCTGGATAGCTTCTGCAAGTTGCATGAGGGTGTCTTGTGAAATGTGCTCATTCTCGGAGTCTGGGGGATTGGGGAAGTCATCGGGAAAGTCCAGTTTGTCATCGTCTGGAGGTTCATCTCCTGGACCACCAGGAGCTTCTGAAGGATCATTATTTGATGGAGTATGAAATGGGTGCTCCTCGGAGTGATGACTTGGCTGGGTGGTTTCATCATCATTAGGAAGAACCTCAATGCGTGCACCTGGAGTGAGAGAAAACAGACGAGGGCGTGGTGTGGAGGCGGAGGCTGGAGGAGCCTCATCTGTGTTCCAATGGGCAGAGAAACTGCAAAAGCGATCAACATTTGCTTCTTGTCGACCGATAGCAAAAATGGAGATGGGATCCAAAGATGGTGCTCATGCACCAAGATTTCGGGTTTGGGAACGGGTAGTATGTGTGGCCATGGGAAACTCGTTGACAAGTGGGAGTTTGAATATACTGTTAAAGCTGGTACAACTTCTCTGCTAACTCCAGAACTCTGGAGTTATAGCATGCAGAAGGGACATTTGGCTTCACTGTATGTGGTGCACCTTGTCAAGAGTTGTGTCCCCGAATTTGATTGGAGGTCGGAGGTCGGAGGAGAGCTAGAGGTAGCTTGAAGCAAAGGACAAAAAGTAAGGAGTTGTAACTTAAGTTAATATTTGAACTAAGGAGTACATTGGAGTTAGTGTTCTGTGAATTTGGCGTGGCAAATTTGCACCGGCAAATTCACGTAGGTGAAGTTGAGTTAATTTACCGCCATTTACAACCAGGGTGAGAACAGGGGTGTAAATTTGGGTAAATTTGAAGTGGTTAGTACAGGCCTATGCAATGTTGATACAAGGTAGTAAATCAATGGTTTTGTGGTGTCGTAGAATGGTCAGCACCATCATACATACTATGCTCAAGTACGAGCCAAAGTAGTGACCAGCAAAGTCTGACCCGATAGCCTCGGGGGTCCATGCAAGTTTTTGCCAGTGTCCTCAAACTCCAGTTTCAGCCCGGAAGTATTGTCTCACAGCCAAAGAAGATGGACTCTATGCTACAAACAAAGCTTGACACTCTAAAGTTGTATTTATCCAACCTACCGGACTCAATCCACTTGCCTGAGCCTAACCGGGCAACATATGACTTTGACTTGTTTGCGATCTTGGCCGAGGACATTGAAGATTATGGGGAGACAGGTGCTGTCAACCGTGAACTTGAAATCACCTTTGGTACCCGCCATAATGGACCTATCATGTTCACTGAACGTGGCCCTGTACTCGTTGAGGTCGTTGACATCCTTCGAACCTACCTCCAAAAGGATCCAAACTCAGCAATCCTTCAGAAATGGGTAGACGATCTGATTACTTCTGCAGAATTGAGTTTCTCTCATGATAATATTCCAGTACAAGGACCCAATCAGTTGAGCTCAGGTCGCCACTAATTTTGATGGTTAGCTTCCCACTGTGACCACTTTGAGGCAACCTACAGGACCAAGTTCACACACACAATCTGCCGTACTGCCTGTGGTTGCTACGACCTCCAAAAAAAGTTCATGATCTATACAGAAGCTTGACAGCAAAAAAATCAGTGATACGAATGATCCGGCCTATGAAGACATACCTGAACCAGAGGACCAACGAAAGGGTGGTGCCAAGCTGCTCCCATTGTTATCAGAGGTTTCAGTACATTGCCGCTCCAAGGACAAGCTGTCTGAGGAGCGTGCACAGTGCATCGGGAGCCGACTGTGCCATACCTCATGGAAATGGCCTCGGGCTCGACAATGGATCCTTGAGCATGCCTCTAAATGTGGATACATTGATGCAAAGCTCCGTGATGCATCTATGGTGGAGTTGGCTAGAAAGGCAGCTGGACCAGCTATTGTTATACCAGACGGTCAACAAGCAGATGAAAGTGATCGCCAGGCTGTGACTGCAGCCACTAGAATCATTACCTCATTGAAGGCGACTGCAGCCACGTCCATAGCATCACAAAAGATGATGGAGAGTTTCCAGGTGGAGGGCAAGAGGGCGTCAAAGGAGAATGCAGACTATGCTGTAATGAAGTTTTTTGTTTGCTGTGGAATACCACCTTCGCTCGTGGATGCCAAGGAGTGCAAGGAGATGGTTGCTGTGCTCTCAGCGGGTCAGCGTGGCCATACCCCCCCTAGCTCCACCAAGCTGGAAAAAACTCTGGTTGTCAATGAGGCCGCTAAAATAAGTCTTGCAGTCTTGACACACCTGCAGAACAGTTGTAATCTCACAATCACCTTCGATGGGGACAAGATCCACAAGCCAAAGTCACTATATACAATTCACGTCACCACAGCAGATCATCGAGCATTTTGCATGGACCTTGATGATGCATCAATGCTGAGTCATTCTGCAGACTATATTCTTGAAGCTTTAGAACGGGTAAGCCTCTTGGATTGAAGTCCAGTCACTGTTGATGTGATATGGGTTGAACCTTTGGTTGTTAGGTTATGAACAAAATCGGACCATGGAACTTTTCTGCAACTTCCTCAGATAACGCAGGAAATATGAAAAAGGCACACGAAAACTTGTGCAAGCGTTACCCTCACATCCTTAACTTTCAAGACCCTTGCCATCTGCTAAATCTTGCAATCAAGGCTATTTGTCTTCTCAAAGAGTTCAAAGAGGTCACCATGAGCCTTTGGAAAGTCCTTGCATTCATGTCCAAATCAACCTATGCAATGGAACATTTCGACTATGAGCGTACCAAACTTGGCATCACACATGACATCGAAGGGATCGGTAATACTCGCTTTGCAACGATGTACTGGGCTGGCAAATCTGTCCAACGTGGACTTCCTGCACTGCAAGCAATTGTTGAAAATGATAGTCTCGGGATTGATATTGCTGTGGCTCAATAATATTATTGGTACTATGCAGTCACGCTAACCAAATACATCACAGGCATTGAACCACCTATTTGTTCCTGGTGGTGAAAGGCTTACATTCGAGCTAGAGATGTCCAAGCTGCTTACCATTATTGGACCATACGCGAAGGCAATCCAGTGTCTCGAAGCAGGCGGCATATCTCCGGATCGGGTCTACTACTACTGGTTGGGCATAGTCGCACAACTCGATATGCTTTTCAAGACAAATGCCTACCGCCTGAGACCAGCTACAATAGAAGAAATACATGCAATTACTAATGCGCGTTTCACTGAAATGATCACCAATGCACCCAACGACATCTATATATCCGCATTTTTCCTTAATCCTGGTTCGTCACAAAGCTCACTTATACAGGGACAGCATATTAAACCATTTTAGAATACCGTACTGCACCGATCTACAAAAAGATACACCCGCTCGCAATCCCAACAATCCTCATTTGCCAAAAGGACAGTGCCATCATGAGCCAACCCAAGCCAGTTGACGATATCATGCAACGTGTTGGTCTCAGTTTGCTGAAAATCTTGAAGAACGAGTATGATGATGTATATGAAAACCCTACGATGAGGGAGAGTGCACAATCACTCATGACTCACTGTAACCCTCTCCTTGCCAAAACACCACCGGTTCTCGCCATAAAAACACTCAAAGCACAACTTAGTGCTTACAGTCAGGGATATCCACCTTTTGATCGACCATTTCAATTAAATATGTCACCCTACACCTGGTGGGAACACGTACAGTGGCATGAAGACGGTGCTATACTCGGGGTGAAGCTTTGTTGCATTGTAGTGGTTCGTTTTCACTGACGATTTTGAATTCTTGATATAGGCTCTTGTCATGAAGATTTTTGTGTCAGCTCTGACGTCCATGGTGGATGAACACACAATGTCAATGATCTCGTGGCTCAATAGCCCATGATGTAGCCGTCAAGAAGTTGGGACCTTACAAGACCACATGAAGATTCGACAGTGGCACCGTGGATTGAAAGTAGGTGGTTTTGGCACCTTCAATTTAGGTTGACTCGTTGCTGATGCTTATCCCAGGATGAGAGCAAAGAATTCAAACCTACTCTGAAATGGCGTGAAGTTGAGGTGACACTTGGCAAGCGCTCCCAAGATCAAGTTGATGGTGAAAATTCCGACTCTCCCATATTATCTAACATATGGTTGGCTCCCCGAGCACATCGCGTGGACTTGGAGGTGGCTAGCTTAGATGGTCATGGTGGCCCCAATAGCCCTGATGCTTTGGACGATGGCAACACATGGCTTGACACTCCGCATCAACTCGATCCGGATGTTGCAAGGGCTGAACGGGCAATGAAGTTCACACTTGGTGGGCGTTCTGACATTGATATTACCTCACCATTCCTCCGGGACATCCTCAGTGACGCTGATCTTGTCCAGAAGTGGGGAGGAACTGGCATGGGAGGCAAGGACAAAACAACGTCTGGGGGTGTGGCTACTCCCATGTCGAATGCTCCTCCAGCGAGCTCAGAATGGGAAATCTGGTAGTGGATGTGAAATTTACACATTTTCACTGTCATTTTCGGTCATTTTCGGTCAAATTGACTGTTAATTAGCGTAAAATAGAGGTCTGGTTAATTTATGCTATAATACATGCGTAAATTTGAGGTCAAAATCCAGTGGCGTAATTTAGCTAGGTGAATTTCAGGCAATCCGAAAATGACAGAACACTAATTGGAGTATCTATGAGTATTTATACAAAGGTCGAGAATGTAATTAATAAAGAGTTAGTAAAGGATTGGTAAAAGATTGGTAATAAAATGGAGATGGGGAACTGATAACCGGAGCTGTGTCTGGGTGGTGTATAAGCCGAAACTATGTACACAGCTTAGCAGTGTCAAACTGACTAATACAGATAAAGGGAAACTTAAACTGGAATAAGGTCCATCAATCTCTGGTCATGTCTCAAGCAGGAACACTCCAGAGTTCATACATGAAAAACGGAGTTCATGAAGAAGCACTTAACGAAAATCTGGTATGTGATATTTACGAACTCTTCGGTTCAATATTGTTTGTTCATTACCATTGACTCAATCATCTCTACTTCGATGGAGCACACAGCAGCATCAATGTCTTTCGATTTTGATTGTTTTTGTGTCAAATTCCAATTCTCCACCTGCGTCGCAGGAAGGATCTCCACCGATTCACTGAAATGAACAGCTTTTGGTTTTGACTCATTGGTTTTTAATGAGTTTGGTAATATGGTGATCTGTTTGTTATCACTGTTTACCCCCTTTTCAAAGTCTGACCTCCGCGACAGAGGATCAGTGGGATTTGTTTTTCCTGAACAATATTCCATTTTGTAGTGATATTCCTGGAGGAGTTGATGCCAACAAGCTTGTTGGCGAGAGAGGTCTTGTGGTTTTGTGAAGTACTCCAAGTTTTTATGATCAGTTGGGATTAGAAATGGATGTTTTGTGTCCAAAAGGTATTGACACCATTCTCGGAGTGCAAATATGATCGCGGCCATTTCTAAGTCAGTGGCATGATAATTCCGCTCAGCTTCAGCAAGACTTCGTGAAATGAATGTGATTGGATGCCAGTGATCATCTTGTTTTTGCGTCAATATAGTGCCAACTCCTATTCCTGATCCGTCTGTTTCGATGCGAAATGGATCATCGTCAGTAGGCATGCATAGTACAGGGGCAGAGGTGATCTTGTTTTTTAGTTCATCAAATGCTTTTGTGCATGCATCTTCCCAGACGAACTCCTTGTTTACTGAAGTGAGGGCGTTTAATGGCCGGGCAGTTTGTGCAAAATGTTTAATAACCCTTCAATAAAAGTTCATGAAACCTAAGAATCCACAAAGCTGTTTCTTTGTAGTTGGGATCAGCCATTCAACGACACCTTTTACTTTATGAGGATCCATTTTGATATGTCCTTTGGTTATGATCAACCCTAAATACTCTGTTTCTGTTGCTTCAAAGTCGCATTTGGTGAATTTTGATGATAACTTGTTTTCGCATCGTATTTGAAGCACTTCTTTGATGATTCATCAATATTCGTCCAGAGTTTTGGTGAAGATCATTATGTCATCCATATACACAACTACCTTTCCTTTATTTATCAAAACTCGAAAGATGTGATTCATCATTGTTTGGAAAGTGGCTGGTGAGTTGGTTAACCCAAAGAACATTACTAATGGTTCAAATAATCCTCTGTTGGTTCGAAAAGCTGCCTTCCATTTGTCTCCTTCTTTCATTCGTATGTTATTATATCCCCATCTGATATCAAGTTTTGTATAATATTTGACATTTTTGAGTTTATCAACTAGCTCTGATATCAATAGGAGCAGATACCAATTTCTGATAGTAATATCATTGAGTTTTCAGTAATCTTGGACTGGTCGGAGTTTGCCATCCTTTTTCTTTACAAAGAAGAATGTGGATGCAAAAGGAGATTTGGAAGGAAGGATCTTTCCTGTTCGTAGATTTTCTTCAAGGAAATCATCAAGTTCTTTTTGTTCAACCATAGTGAGATTGTAAGTTTTACAGTCAATTTTGTGATCTCCAGGAAGTAGTTCTACAGCATGATCCCATGGTCGTTGAGGTGGAAGTTCGTTGAACGATTCTTTTTCGAAGACATCTTTATATTTGTGGTAGACTTCTGGTACTGTTTCTTCGAAAGTTTTTGATCTTTTTTGTTTGCCACTGATGATTGCCAATTCTGTGGCAAGGTTTCGGATATATCTGTTTTCGATAGCGAATAATCGTTTGTCTTCTTCTTCCTCATCTTCCTCAGTGGGAATTAGACCAGGAACATGGTCATCGTCATACGTGAATGATAGAGCCTTCTTTTTCCAGTCGATAACCGGATTATGTTTCTGTAAACAATCGTAACCCAAGAAGATTGAATGCGTGCTTAGGTTCATCATGGCCATGGTGATTTGTTCATGATGTTCGCCAATGTACATTTCCATGGTTGAAAACTCTTTTATTGATCCTCCGTTATTTATTGATCCATCTGCGTTATATACAGGGATGGGTATTGGTAGTTCATGCGATATCAATCCCTTTTCTTTTGCAAATGCTGCATCTATTGTTGTTCCTATACATCCAGAGTCTATTAATGTTATTGTGTCGACTTTTTCTCCGGATGGAGTGAGAATTTTTACAGAAACTTCAAATACATTGTCAGATCTTTTTCTTTGTATAAATCGAGGTTTATTTTGGAGTTCTCAAAGCGTGAACTGGGCTTCAATTTCTCTAATTGTTTTTATTTGTCTTATAAGACAAGGCATCACCTCATTTATTCTTGATTCATGTACGAAGGATCATAAATGTTTTAGAACACAGTCATCATCCATATTGTCTGCCATTTTCTTTATCCATTGGATGGACCAGGGATCTACCATGTTCATCCACGTGTTTTGAATGTTAGCCGCCTTTTTTAGAACAGGTGGAGACTTGTAGTGCTCAGCTGCACGCATATTGTCTTTTTCTCATCAGGAAAAACCTCCTGTAGATAATTCATACCAATTCTTGCTATTTTGATTAATTTGTTATGATTGTATATATTTCCATATAATTCCAATGAATGTTTGAGTTTTTGTATGAGTAGGTGATCATTCAAGTTGTATATTAGCTGGTATTTGTGAAAATA